>PVHY01006749.1:0-72222 GCA_004024945.1 Uropsilus gracilis
CCATTCCATATCCCAAGGGGTCCCACAGCCCTGCACCCTGCCAACCCCTTGTCACCTCTGCAGTCCCACAGGCACACACAACCAGCCCATCCCATCCATGAGCCGCGAACATGCAGCCCCATAACTCTCCCTGAGAAGCTTCAGTGCCTCCGGGGACCACCAACTTAAATGACATTCTATTCCCCAAGGGACTTTGTCCCATTGTGGTACCATCTTAGGGACCTTGTAGAGGCCCCTTTCTTTCAGAAAATGCTGGAATTCTCCACTCCTTTACTCGGTCTCCTCCCCCTACTGGTGAGGGGCTCAGGACTGAGCTCTCCCTTGATGGGAATGGGTGGTGGGGACCATTGCTACTCCCCTGCAAAGCAGAGTGCTCTGGTCCTGAACAGCCAGGGTGCCTATGCTAGCATTCTGCCTTCTTTCCTAATCAGAGGCCTTGGGTAGGTCCCTAAAGTTTTCAGAGCTCCTGGCAGGTGAAGATACAAGGATGACAACATTGACTAGGTCACATGGCCTCCCTGGACCTGACAAGTCCCTTATTCATGCAGTGAGGGTGGTGGCAGTGACCTTAAATCAGGAAATGCATGTAACAAACCCAGAACGGCCGAGACCCCAGTGTTAGTCCCATTGCCCCCAGTATCTTCCCACTTAGGGTCAGTTACCTGTCCAGTCCTACCATCACAGGTGATGTCTGCTTATACAGGTAAGGGGGGACACTACCCCTCCAGGAAACCCTTGCCCAGAGTTCTCCATGAGCTCTTCTGCTGTGAAGGGTTAGTTCACTGAAACCTGTGCCCCTTGATTTCCTATTTGACACTCCCTTCTCTCAGGGCTTGCTAGCAGTCCTGCTGTGCCTCAGAAGGACTCCATAACACTGTGGCTTGGGGCAGCTCTGTCTACGTCCAGCCTGACTGGTCAGGGATGCTAAAGGCTCTCTCCACTCTGGGCTTCATTTTATCGACAAATTGCCCCAACAGTGACAGTTTTGCATATTCACTCATAGCATTTTCTTCTTTATTTCTCCCAATGTCTTCAGATTTTGACCTTATCATCATCACATGCACTGTTCTTAGTCATGGACATTTGTAATATTGCATCCTTCCCTTCGTCTTGTTAATGCAGTGAAACAAATATATACAGAGGGTGTGCTTGTTCTTGTCTTTTGCACGTTTATTTCACATAGAAATGCAAACAACAATCTTCGTCATTTTTCCAGGTATGTCCCTTGAAACTGGATTGTGAATAAAGTTTGAAATCACCATCAGTGGGAGGGCAAAATCAGGTGAGATAAGCAGAAGGGAACACAGTGATGGTTCATGGGTGATATGGTGGTGGAAATGAACCTGGGACCCCATATGGGCAGTGCTATTCTTTGAGAAAAAAGGAAATGTAGGCATTGCTAATTAACCTGCATCTGAAAAACACAGAGATTATGACAACCTAAAGCCAGAGAAGGCCACTTCCCCTTTTTACTTTGAAGTCAGACTTGGTGAATACCTAAGCAGACTTGGTGAATATCTAAGTATTGACAGCAGAGGTGAAGCAAGGTATGAGAAAGAGACAAGAGAGAGATGGCTTACCCGGAGGCTAAGGGTCGATTTGGAAGTAATGAACCAAATGACAAATTATTAACAGAAGAAAGGGGTATTCATAGAGACACAGGGTGAGGGTCGGGTGAATTCCAAAGGTAGGCAAATGATGAAGAAGATGGTTAAGCTAGTTAACATATTAACATATTAGTTCCTGAGAGGTAATTGGGGGCAGGGGGGGGGTTGCTCACAGGTGGTCACTATCCCTGTTTAGAGGGATTTCCATAGGTAAACGTTTGGGAGGAGCAGGGCTGTTGCATCTTCAGAGGATCAGTGCTGAATTTTTGTCTCCAGTTTACCGGAGACAATTAAGGGGAGAGGGAGTTTTCCCCATCGCACAGCACAATCTGGCCTGTGAACAGGTAGGACATCTAAGCAGACTTGGTGAATATGCTAATGAAGGGTGAATATGCTAATGAAGGCAGTGCCCACACTCGGGTCCCTGAGGGTCAAGAGCTGTCCAAAGGTGGAGGAGAGATGACCCTGATGAAGTGCAGAGCCACGATGGAGCTCTGATAGGCCTGCCTTGGAGAGACCCACCTGAGACCCACTTGTTTCTCAGGTTCATCTGGTGCTAACTGGAGTGACAGAGGATCAGTGCTGTATGCCAGTCGCAAACCAGAGAAAATCACTGCAACAAGATGAGAAAAACCTCTCTTGCTTTAATTGCCTCTGGCAAGCTGGAGGCTGAAATATGGCATTGATCTTCTGAGATTGCAATAGCACCTCTGGCTTCCCTACATCAGAGATAGTGACCACCTGACTGTACTCCCCACTCCTCAATTACTCTTAGGCTTTAGAATGATAATTGCCCCTCATGACATAAAAATAGGTTATAATTTCTCTTAAAATGTTACCCTAAACTAGGGAAACATGGCCTAATAAACTCTGGTATCTGGGAGAGTGTAAGAGATCACCCAAAGGTAGCATTTTTTCTTTCCAGTATCCTGCTGGTTTTTAAAATCCTGCCATATAGCTTCTAAGCTCCTGAGACTGGAGAACTTTAAGGTAATATTGTCAGATCAGCAATACTTGAGATGGTTAAAAACTTACCATGACTACAACATTCAAAAAGCTGTAAAAATATTAATGATGATCTTAATATAACTCAAAAAATATATGCTGTTTGACATAGTTAAGTAAAATAATCTTACCAAAAGGTCTCTAAAAAATTATGTCCATTCTTATCTAAAGAGACAGCTAGCCAGTAACAAATGGCAGCACATTTAAAAAAATAAATAAAATAAAATAAAACACAAAAACAACTTCAAAATGTCAAAAATGCTTTAATTTATAGTCTGGTATATAATAGAGCTAATTCTAAAGTAAAATTAGTGTAAAATTTTTATTACAAAAAAACAGTATTAATAAGTGTATAAAAAGATTAACTCAAAATATAAACAGACCAGCTCTTGTTAAAGAATTCAAACTGTAAAGAGTTTCACAGTTTTTACAAACTGCTCCACTACAAAGAGTTAACTCTTTTTTTTTTTTAATTTATATATGTTTCACAACATTGTAATCCCAGGGATTTACTCCACCTCCCCTCCATTTCCCCCCTTTCCTTCCTGCTCAAAGTTGTGTGCTTCAGTTTGGTGTTTAGATTGTTTTGACTTTTCCTCAAGGCTTTTGTTTATTTTTTCACTATATCCCATATATTAGTGAAACCTCTTGGCTTCTGTCTTTTTCTTTTTGACTTGTTTCTGCTAGTATGATTTCTTCTAAGTACATCCATGTTGTTATAAAATCATCAAATTTGTCATTTTAATTGATGAGTAATATTCTATTGTGTATCTATACCACTTGTTTTTCATCTAGTCATCTATTTTGGGGCATTTAGGTTGCTTCCATGTCCTTGCAATTATAAATTGTGCTGCAGTAAATATCTGAGCACAGGTGTCCCTTTGTACCCACATTGAGGTCTCCTTTGGGTAGATTCCCAAGAGAGCAATTGCTGGGTCAAATGGTAGTTCCATTTTCATTAACTTGATGGTCCTCCACACAGCTTTCCATAGTGGTTGGACTAGTTTACATTCCCACCAGCAGTGTAGCCGTGTTCCTTACTCTCCACATCCTCGCCAGCAATTCTTGTTGCCAGTTCTTTGGATGTGGGCTATTCTTACTGGTGTAAGGTGGTATCTCATTGTGGTTTTGATTTGCATATCTCTTATTGCTAGTGATGTTGAGCAGTTTTTCATGTGCCTGTTGGCCATTTGTATTTCCTCTTTGGAGAAGTGTCTTTTTAGTTCTTCTCCTCATTTTTTGATTGGGCTTTTTGTGTTGCTTTTTTTTAGTTGTGTTAGTTCCTTGTGGATCTTCGTTATTAAACCCTTGTCACTCATGTGGAGGGCAAAAATTTTTTCCCAATTGGTTGGGCATCTTTTAGTTTTTTCTGTTGTCTCTTTTGCCGTACAGAAGCTTTTTAGTTTGATGTAGTCTCATTTGTTTATGTTTTCCTTCATTTTTTTGCCATCTATAGATGTTTCTAGAAAGGGATTTCTGAATTGTAATTCATGGAGAGTTCTGCCCAAGTTTTCCTCTATATATGCTATGGTTTCAAGTCTGACCTCTAAGTCTCTTATCCATTTCGAGTTGATTTTTTGTACATGGGGTAAGGGAGTTGTCTTGGTCCATTTTTTTGCATGTTTTAGTTCAATTTTCCCAGCACCATTTATTGAAGAGGCTATCTTTGTTCCAAGGTAAGTTTTTCACTCCTTTGCCAAAGATTAGTTGACTATATATGTGTGGTTTTATTTCAGGGCACTCAATTCTGTTTCATTGGTCTGACTGTTTTTGTACCAATACCATGCTGTTTTAATTATTATGGCTTTGTAATATAGTTTGAGGTTTGGTATTGTGATACCTCCGTTTTCTTTTTTTCTGGTCAGGAGGCTTTTTGATATACAAGGTCTTTTGTTATTCCATACGAATTTCAGTATTTTTTGTTCAATCTCTTTAAAAAACATCATTGGGATTTTTATTGGAATTGCATTGAATCTGTAGATTGCCTTTGTTAGGATGGCCATTTTGATAGTATTAATTCTTACAATCCATGAACAGGGAATGTCTTTCCATTTCCTTATGCCTTCTTCTATCTCTTTTAGGAGTGTTCTAAAATTTTCTTTGTATAATTCTTTCATGTTTTTTGTTAGGTTTATTCCCAAGTATTTATTTTTTTTTGGTGTGTTGGTAAATGGGAAGGTTTTTCTGATTTCTTCATCTTCTATTTTGTCTTTTTTGCATATAGGAAAGTCACTGACTTCTCTGTGTTGATTTTGTATCCAGCTACCTTACTGAACTGGTTTATTATTTCAAGCAATATTTCTGTGGATTTTTTTGGATTTTCTATATAGAGAATCATGTCATCAGCATATAATGGTAACTTCAGTTCCTCTTTACCTGTTTGTATCCCTTTTATGTCTTTCTCTTATCGCCCTAGCTAGAACTTTCAGTACAATGTTAAAGAGTATTGGGGAGAGTGGGCATCCTTGCCTGGTTCCAGATCTCAACTGGAATGACTTTAGATTTTCCCCATTTAGGATGATATTTGCCATAGGTTTGTCATAGACGGCTTTTATTATGTTGAGGTAAGTTCCTTTAATCCTTATTTTTTCAAGGGCTTTTATCATGAATGGATGCTGGACTTTGTTGAATGCTTTCTCTGCATCTATTGATATTATCATGTGGTTTTTTGCTTTTCTCTTTGTTGATGTGGTGTATTATGTGAATAGATATGGATGTTGAACCATCCTTGTGCCCCTGGGATAAATCCCACTTGGTCATGGTGAATGATGCTTTTTATGCATTGTTGAATTTGGTTTGCCAGGATTTTGTTTAAGATTTTTGCATCTGTGTTCATTAAGAAAATTGGTCTATAGTTTTCTTTTTTGGTGCTGTCCTTATTTGGTTTTGGTATGAGTGTGATGTTTGCTTTGTAGATGTGTTTGGCAGTTTTCCTTCTTTCTCAATTTTTTGTAAAAGCTTTAGTAGCACAGGCATTATTTCGTCTTTGAATGTCTGGTAGAATTCATTTGTAAAGCCATCAGGACCTGGACTCTTGTTTTTAGGTAGCATTTTGATGACTGCTTCAATTTCACTGCTTGGCTTGTGATTGGTTTATTTAAGTTCTCTATATCTTCTTTGTTTAATTTTGGGGAGTTGTATCTTTCTAAGAATCTATCCATTTCATCCAGGTTGTTGTATTTATTTCCATATAGTTGTTCATAGTAATCTCTTATTATCCTTTGGATTTCTTTTGTGTCTGTTGTAATTTCTCCTCTTTCATTTGTGATTCTGTTTGAATTCTCTCTCTTCTTTCCTTTGTGAACTTTGCCAAGGGGCTTATCAATTTTATTTATTTTTTTGAAAAACCAGCTTCTGAATAGTCCTTTTGGCTTCTAGATTATTTATTTCTTCTTTTATTTTTGTTATTTCTTGTCTTCTGCTGGATTTTGGGTATTTTTGTTGCTCTTTTTCTAGTTTTTCAAGTTGGTAGATTAGGTTGCTTTTTGGCCTGTATTGGGCCTGTATTGCTATGAACCTTCCTCTTAGTTATGCTTTTGCTGCATCCCAGACATTTTGGAATGCTGTGTCTTCTTGTTTGTTTCAAAGTAAGTTTTCATTTCTTTAATTTCTTCAGTTACCCATTCTTCCTTTAGAAGCATGTTGTTCAGTCTCCAAGTGTTAGGTGTTCTTCTTGCTTTCTTTTCATTGTTGATTTCTAGTTTGATACCCTTATGGTCTGGAAAAAATGTTGGCATTATTTTAATCTTTGTGTATTTATTCATGTTTACCTTGTGGTCTAGTATGTGGTCAATTTTAGAGAATGATCCATGTGCACTTGAGAAGAAGGTGTATTCGTTTCCTTGTGGATGTGGCTTCCTGTAGATGTCTATTAGGTCCATTTTGTCTAGGTCTTCTTTTAAAGCTTTTGTGTCCTTGTGTAGTTTTTTCTTGATCTGTCCTTTGTTGATGGTGGGGTGTTGAAGTCTCCTACTACATATGTGTTTTCATCTATGTTTGTTTTCAGTTCTCTTAGTAGCTGTCTTATGAATCTTGGTGCACCCTAATTTGGTGAGTATATATTGATAATTGTTAAGTTGTTTTGGTTGGTTGACCCTTGAACCATAAGGTAGTGACCTTCTTCATCCTTTTTCACTTTTTCTATTTTGAAATCTTTGTCTGCTATAAGGATGGCTACTCCTGCCTTTTTTGGGGGGGGCCGTTTGCTTGTAGAATTGTTTTCCATCCTTTTACCTGAAATCTATGCTCATCTTTTGGGATCAGATGTGGTTTTTTGGAGGCAGCAGAATGTTGGGTTCTGTCTTTTAATCCAGTCTGCAACTCTGTGTCTTTTGATTGATGAGTTTAGCTCATTCACATTTAGAGTAATTATTGATGTTTGAGAGTCTAGCAATGGGTTCTTGGTGGTCATTTGGGGTTCTGTTTTAGTTTGTTCTCTTTTCTTTTTATTGTTCATTCTTTTTATTCTTCTGCAGGTTTCGAACTTAGGGCTTCTTTCAGGAGTTCTTGGAGAGGGGGTTTGGAGGTAGCAGGTTTCTGTAGGCTTTGTTTGTCTGAGAAGGCTCTAGGTTTCCCTTCATAAAGGAAGGACAGCTTGACTGGGTATTCTTGATTGGCACTTTTTGTCTTGGAGTATTTTGAAGATGTGGCCCAATTCTCTCCTTGCTTGGAGTGTCTCTTCTGAGAAATCTGAGGTCAGTCCCATGGTTTTCCTTTGCAGGTTGTTTCTTCTCTCTTGTTATTCTCATAATTTTTTCTTTATCTTTGGCTTTTGTAAGTTTTACTATGATGTGTCTTGCTGTGTTTCTTCTTTCATGAAAGTAGTTTGGTGTCCTTTTTGCTTCCTGTATGTCTATTTTCATTTCTTTCTTCAGGATTGGGAAATTTTCCTCCATTATTTCCTTGAAGAGCCTTTCAGGTCCTATGTCTTTCTCTTCACCCTCTGGTATTCCAATTACTCTTATATTTGTTTTCTTTAGGGTATCTGACAGATCTCTGATTTTTTCTTCTGTTTTCTTACTCTGCTTTTCTCTCTCTCTCTCTTTGTTCTCTCTACTTCTGTATCCTCTTCTACTGTATCCTACTTCTACTTCTGTATCCTCTAGTGTGCTGATTCTTTCTTCTATTTCTTCTAATCTGCCTTCTAATCTGCTTTCTTGGCTCTTCCCTGCATTTTTGAGTTCTTCTATTGCTCCTCTTATGCATTGCATATCCTGCAGCTTCTTATTTATGGTTTCAACTTCATTTTTCTGTATGTTAATTAATGATAGTGCTCATTTTGCTGCATTCTTTTTTATATTTCTCTACTACTGCTCTTAATTCATTTAAAGCTTTTACGCTTTTGCTCTCCTGTTTTTCCCCTCTTCCTTGGCCTCTTTGAGTTGCTTTTACCATGTTGAATCTGAATTCTTTGTCTGACATCTGAAGCATTTCTTCCATGTCACCCATGTTGGTTTCTATAGATTGTTTATCCTTTGGTGGTGAGTTATTTTTGTTAGTGCTTGCTTGAGTATTTATACTCTTCCTCCTTTCTGTGTTTTCCTTTCAGATCTGTTCTACATATTGAGTGACTACTGCTCTAGTTTCAGGCATGTTGAAGCCTATCGTCTTGTGGTTAACTCTGCCTATGTGTAATGAGTGTCCTAGTTTTCTAAGTTTGCTTTTGGGCTTCGGGAAGGGAGCTGGTAGGCTTCAGGTTGCCTTTCCCACCTGGGAGACTCAGACTGAGGAAAAACTCAGTCCACCAAACTCAGTCCCCACCTAACCTGAATGGCCAGGGTCCATTCAGTTGCAAATTGCAGTGCTACCCTAGAGTTAACTCTTAAAGTTAACCTCAGCCAAAGTTTCTGCCACTAGCCAAGCCACTGCTGCTGCTGCACCAAAAGCTACTCAGTGCCCACAGTTTCACAGTTTTTTTTTCCTAAGACAGTTGAGCTCACAGCTGCTACCCCCCCCCCCCCTACAGAGTTGCCTATTCAAATGTTATAGCCAGTCAGCATGGCTCTTCCCAAGGTCAGGGATTTCTGATCTGGAAGTCTCTTTTAGGTTACAAAGTTCTGATATTTCCTAGAAACTGCTGCTGCTGCTTATTCAAACTAAAAGGTCTGGCTTGGTTCCCTCAAAACATTGTAGTTTGGTCAGTATACTGGGGACATTTCTAGTCAAGGATTGATAGTCTATCCTGGCATCGTTCACTCTGGTTTTCAAGATAAGATTGAGTTTATACTGACACTGCCCTTTAATAAAAAGGAAGAAAGAGCAATAAAGATACATTCTAAGTAAAAAAATTGAAACAAAGCCAGTTGAGACCTAGTCTCTGTGAATGGAGTTCGCCAATATTTGTGAACTACAGTTGTTAGAAAAGTCGAAGAAGTGGGGATTGTTTTCCCTCAATTATCCTAAATAGCACTAAAAAGGGGGGTTTTACCTGTTCTGTGCTTTCTCTTAATAATTTAACCTCAACATTTACATTATCAATGGAGAGCTCCTTTCCCCAAAATCAAAAAACAGCCCTATAACTCACCGAACAGTCTACTTAAAATACCTACACTACCAAAACAGTCTACCTATAATTAAAAAATTACCCTTCCCTTATTGTGTGACTATAAGGTTAACTTTTAATAAAATATGTGGTGGCTCCACAGGGGTTTGGGATCAACAATAAAAAGGAATGTGTTTGAATCTTTCATCTTAATTGTGATGTATCTTGGTGTGCCTTTTATACTCTTTAAGTAAACTGGTAATAACAAGCTGCTTAGCTAGTGCAGTAGGTGAAACATGGCATTCTTAACCTTAGGGTTTGTGGGTTCAAGCCCCACACTAAAAACTAAAATCAGCTGTGTATTATTAATTCAAAAAATTCTCCACAGTTATGGTACAGTAAAAGTAGCCTTTGTTAAAGTACTTTTTTAAAAAATTAAACACATTTAACTTAAACAGTTGATTCTATAAAAGGTTATTTTCTATCTGTGATCATTTCATTTTTCAAACAAACAATTTAATTTAATCTAATTATAAAGAAAAGCCATTGTGATTTCAAAGTATTCTTAAAAGTTTTAAAAACATCGTATCTATAATCATTTTGTTTTAGTTAACACAATTATGTGGAACAATAGTATAAAATTCTTAAAGTTTTTAAAAACACGGAGGTGACTTTTAAAAAGGTATAACCCCGTGATGAGGGTGTCCCCCACCACTCATGCCAGCCCAGGGACCATGCCTGCTGGTAGGGCTGCAACCTGGGCCCATGTGCACAACAGAGGGTATTTGGCCCACCAGCTGTGTGTGCCTGGGCCCACGCAGCTGCCACCTCTCTTGACGCACAGCTGGGCCTGGGTGGTAAGTCCTTTGGGCCGTGGCCCTCACCAACACACCCTTGTTTGGTGGTGCTCTCGTCATGGAAACACTCAACCGCCGATCTGGCTGCAGGGACACTGTCTCCAGGGGCCACACTGCTCTGGAGTCTGTGCTAGGGTCCAGGGCCAGAGCTCAGGCTGAGCTGCTCCTCAGCCCCCAGGCGCCCCTCCTCAGAAAGACCACCCCTACCCCTCCCAGCACACTCCAGTTGAGCACTGATCATGGAACACAGCCATAGAGCACCTTCCCACAGACAAGCCGCTGGCCTCCCACTTCCTGTCTACCCCAGCTTCTTGGGACCCCCTCAGGCATGTTTCCCCCCAGAGGTGACTGAGGCCTTTTGGTGGTGGTCTGTGGGCTGCCTGCCCTGAGTCCTTTCCTGTTGCTCTGCACCCCAATCTTGTTTATCCTTTACCCCCAGGAGCGGGGGGAGGGCTTGGAAGGGGGGTCTTTCCAGGCAGTGGCAGGGAGTAGGACCTGGGGCTCTTCTAATGCAGAGGCTAGCCTTACACACCCAGAAACACTTGTCCCCCTTTATGGCCAGGGCTTTCTCTGGTGCTTAAAGGCAACTGTGTAAAGAGCAGGGCTGGTTCTGGCTGCCAAGCCCTCTCTTGGCAACAGGCCTGGCAGGAGGTCTGACATTCTCCTCTACCCCCACTCCCTTTTCTCCTCCACTGCCCCCTAATATCTTCCCCTCCTGTGATATCTATCCTTAAAAATTCCCTCTCAGCTACTTCACAACCTATAGCCAGGCCCCTCTGGGGCCTGTTTGCTCAGGGAAGCTCTGCCACAGCCCTGGAGGGCGGGTTTCTGAGGGGTCAAGCCCCCAGAGAGGAAGCTTTGTGTTCTGGAACTGAGGTTTAGACTCAGTTTGGCATCATTCCCCATGTTTACCAGGGGCAGGACCAGGCCACACCCTCCTCGGTCACCTTTCTGTCTCCCTCTCCTGGCTCTTCTCTTAGTGCTGTGAGCCAGCACTACAGCCACCTGGTACTGCTCAGCCCTGCTGGAGCCTCATGGGGTAGATCGTAGTCATCCCTCAGAAAGAACATGGCCCGCCCAGTCCCAGCCCAGAGCCTAGCTCCAAAGGCTGGATGCACAGGGCCATATTACTGGTGCTCAGAGCAGCCATACTCCCTGCTTCCTGAATATGTGTACATGTGTGTGTGTGTGTGTGTGTGTGTGTGTGTGTGTAGGTGTGTGAGGGAGGGTTGCTTCTCCCCTCCTCAAGGAGCCTGAGGGAACTGGTGAATGGAGGACTGTGATGAGGTGAGGGGAGGGTGGAAGGAGAGCAGTGAGCTGCAACTATATTTTCTTTTTCTCTTTTTCAATGGCACTTTCACTCATCCATCAATCATTCACCATTTTAAAGTATGTCATCCAATCATTTTTAACATAAAAAGCTATGCAGCCACTACCTAATTCCAAAACATTTTTATTACCCCACAGAGATACTCTGGACCGACCGATAGCTCAGTTTCAGTTTCTGAAGGGAAGGAAAAGTCAGTGCCAGATAGAATGGCATTCTGGGTTAATGTGAAGCCCTATCTCAACTCTATGCCTTCCCTTTTGTTGTTTCTTCTCTCCGCAATACCCTTTTGGTCCCACCATACTGTCACCTCAGAATGAGTCTCCTAAATCCAGGTTCCAATTGCAAATACCCACCAAGAAAAAGAGTTCCTAATCTTCTCAGCCCTATATTGAAACAACTCAACTCATAAGTCAGTCAGGAAACTTGAATCGAACTACCCTATGCCAGATACTATAGCGATCAGGGGACTTTCAACTGTAAGGAACAGCTAGTAGTCTTAAGAACCAAGACTCTTTCACATCACTCTAGGTTACAAGGTGGAACTCATACGGGCAGCTGATGTCTCAGGAATGGTGTTAAGAACCCAGTTTCTTTTTGCTCCATTCTTTCTCCATTAGTTGACCTTATCCTCAGGGAGTCATGGTCAAAGGCAGGCTGCTGCTGCTCCAGGTAACACTGCCAGACATAAAAATGTTCAACGGCAGAAAAGAGGGAGCATCTCCTACAGAATTTCACTTTAAGAGCCCCCAAAATCTTTTCACAGATTTTCAGATTCCTTTTACATCTCTAGGAGCCTTCCCCCTCAAGGGGCAGTCACAGCAGGACTGTTCATCAGCCTAATCTAGGCCATATGCCTTCCCCTAATCCAGTCCATGGCAAGGAGACATGCTTGGTTGAGACAGTCAATTTTGATTTCTGAAGTATATGAGGATGGGTAGCTAATGAGCAAACAGGACCTCTTACAGCCTTGAGGAAGGAACCACCTGTGGACACAAGAGGCTCAAGGAGGAGAGCCTCAAAAGAATAGAAAGGGCACTTGTCAATCACAGTACAGCCTAGTTCTGATTCAGACAGAAAGCCATCTTTCCATTGAGCAGGCAGTCCTTTGAGGCAGGTGTTAGTAGACCCATTTTGCAGGTGAGGAAACAGGTAGGTAATGGGCCCAATTTCAGAGGGTGAAATTCAAATTCCTGGGATTCTGGGGTGTTCCTAGATATGGACTCTAATATAAACACCCTGAAGGGTTCTCTGGTCATTCAGGCTTTACCTGGAAGCCAGGGAGCAGAGGAGATGGAAGCTTCCAGGACCATCGTCTTGCCAGACGAGTGGCCCTGGTCCGCCAAAGGTCCCATCTACACCCTGTCAGCTGCAGTCACCTACTCATGGCCCATGCCAGGTTCCTAGGGGAGAGCCTGGCTGCACTGGGCCCCTGGGAAAGAGCCTGAGCCGGCAGAGCTCCTGATGGTGCAAACCAGGACTCCCTGGGAATTTTTGTGCTGCCCCCAAGGTGATACTGGCCTAATGTGCTCCCCCTTAACCTGCTCCTCTCAAGATAGAAAGAACTTCAACACTTGTATCTTGGTTTTTAAGGAACCTGTACTGCATAATTTGCTGAGTGACCATCTAGGATGCAGATGGCAAGGCTGAAATTTGGGCAGTTGTTTTAGGCTGCAGCGTCACCCCACCCCTACCCCCAGAGTCACCTGGGAAGTTCACCAGTGCCTGCTGTGGGTGTTGGGACTCCAGTCGTCCCACAGAGATTTGGGAGCAGGAAACAGACAGCCACTTGACAGACACCTTGTGTAGCTAATCTATGAAGTAATAGGAGGTTAGTGTTGACTTCTCAAGAATAATAGAAGGCAGCACCAAAGGCTTAGAGAAATAGGTGGTGGTGGGGGGGACAGCTGGTGGTGTGGGGGACCCTCTCTGAAGGGACTGTGGGGTGGATCTAGAGGTGGGATGCCAGAGCTTTTCCTGGATATATCCTTCTGGGCTGAGAACTGCATAGTGAGGCTGACCAGGCAGATGGAACCCAAGAGAGCAGCTTATTCTTCAGCCCTTAAGGAGAGAAGGAAACCCAACACTTATTATTCCTCCTTGAGGTCTGGCTTCCCGTCAGGTGAGTCTCATGTAAGACAGCTCCTGCGACTTCTGAGGTATTATCTGTACCTCGGGTGGGAGCAGAAGCCATTCAGAGATAACTGGCTGGGGCCAGTGGAGCCTCCCAGCCCCGTTCCTTCTATGGCACTCTTCATCCGGGTCTCCGGATCAGGGCTGCTCACCAGCAGAGGTGCCCGCCAGGCTCAGTGCTGTGCCAGGCCAGGCAGGGCTGCCTTCCTAGTTTGCAGTCTTCCTGATTATCAGCACTGTTACCAGGGCCAGTGTGAAGACAGCCTGTTTGTTTATGGAGCTCAGTGCTTTTGTGTGTTCCTTTGACCTTTGCTGCTCATGGTGGAGCGTGTCCTGCGCGCACTACCAACGTTTTCAGCATGCAGCTTCTATGCTGGGCAATTGAAGAAAACCTTGCTCGATGAATTCTCCAGCTCCTCAGCCATGCTGTGATCTGCCTGCCTTTAGATTACCTTCTCTGGTTGTTAAGCCTCCTGATGGCTGCCAAGAAGCTCCCTGAAAAATTGCCCAATGGTTTCTGGAGCTCTTAGGAGAAAGCGTAAAGCCCCTCTCTCCAGGTGGGAGACCGGGGAAACCCAGCCCGCCCCCTTGGGGAAGTTTCCCACAGAAGCACCACTGTCTTAGGGACCACAGGATTTTCTTCTCACCTCTCCCTTCATGCTCCTGAGCTGTCCTGAGCACCTATTGCTCGCAGACCTTGAGTGTGTTCAGAGCACAAACCAAATTGCCCAGTGCTGAATCTGACCTTTCCTCCCTCCCAACCACTGACCTGTAGCTCCCTGAGGGCTGGCAGTGGGCTGGGTGTGTCCCACATTCTCATGGTCTCCCCAAGGTCTCCACAGAGGGCAAGGGCCAGTGGTGCTGAATTCCCAGGGGCCCCAGGAGGGGAGCGCACTTAAAAAGGAACCTCCTGGCAGCTGGAAGGTGGGGGTGCAAGGAGATGGGCTATCAATCTGCATGAGGACCTGAGGACAGCAATATTCACACACTTGCACACACACAGTGAACACGCCTGCACACAAACACACATGCACACATCACAGTGCCAGAGCCACCCACAAACCCCTAGACCTCTGGACCCTCCCCACTTTCTTTGCCCTCCTTCAAGAGTCAAGCCTTTAGGGTACAAGCCTCAGGGTCCACCACTGGGGGCCTCCCCTTCAGCCACCATAGCTGACCTAGGGAGAACTGAACTCTTTCCCCAGCAAGTACAGCCACCCTGGGCTTCGACTGCCTCATGGAGCAAAGGTGCTTCCGTTGATGACACATGGTGTGAGGGCAGTCTCCCCCTCCTGATCAGGGGCCATTCCTGTGTTTCCACCAGCAGCACAGGGCAAGAGGAAGGAAATGAAGTCTGTAGTGAAGGAAGGAACCTGACAGGACAGGGGAGAGGGCTCAGGATTCCCCCCCTCTTTTTAGTGGGGGAGCTTTCAAGTGGAGGGAAATCCCCACACATGCCTCCATTTTCCAGGGCACCATGTGGGGCCCCAGCCAGTCCTCACACCTCCTTCCCATTCTTCTTGGCTTCGGAGTCAGGCTGGTTCCACCATGAAAGTCAGGGCTTCCACCCTCCCACCCACTTGTGTGGGAGCTGACCTGGAGATGGGGGACTTGTAAAGCAAAGCTTTTACAAGCTAAGCTCTCTGTCCCTCACAGGAGGAACGAATCGGGAGCTGACCTGCACAGCAGGGGACCCTAGAGGCGTAGCTCCCCAGACCCCAGGTGTAGGAGTGCTGAAGTCATGAACTGCATGCTTATTAAAAAAGATTTGGGGGCCCTGTCGTCAGGTCATTTTTATTGAAAAAGCAATTCACATTAAGAACTCTTGGTGAAGGAATTACAAAAGTGTTAGCAATGCACCTAAGGTAAGGAAAACTCGATGAACTAGACAAGCTTTGCAGTCAGGAGACAATCCTGGTGACCTGTAACCAACTTAGCTGTCATGATTTCTAAAAAGATGATTGCTTAGGAATGTTTTGTAGTATCTAATGATAATCTATTTTTCCGTTGAGATATTGATTTGTCTTTCCGTTGAGATATTGCCCTCATGTACTCATAGAATGTTTCTTCTCATGGAATGTTGAAGTAATTCTTTTAAACACTATATATGCTGACTGAAATTTCAAATAAATCAGCAGATTCACTGCTCACTGAGTGTGTGTGTCTGTTTGCCAATCACTGGCCCTGTGTCTTTCCTGCCCAGCTGAACTCTGGTTCTCTGCGGCCTGCGCCCTCGCCCGGCCGGTCCGTGGCACACTTGTTTTTGGCCTCTCTTCCATTGCCTGCCCCGCACGCCTTTACCATCCCTTTGCTAGTTATTTCCCTCTGTTGCCTGTGAGTTCACAGAGGCAGAGAGTTGGAGGCTGGCAGGAGCTAAATGTGCAAATGGTGGAGGGAAAGAAGGAAACCCTCCATTTATTTCGTTTAGGACAGATGCAAAGCAATGTCCTGGGACTGCTCTTCTGGTTCAATGGTCCTATTGGGGAGTTCTAATTCCCAATTTAAAAAAATTCCTCTTTTCAACTCCTCCAGAGACACATGATGGAACATTCACAACGTGCAAAGTAGAATACGGAGCTGAGCTTACCAGATACCTTCCCCCAAAGTAGCTGCAGTTTCTCATGTATCCTTCTGGAGACTTTCTCCAGCAGCACCCTCCAGCAGAGCTGAGATGATGAGACTCTGTGCTATCCAGCATGGCAGCCTTAGCCACCTGTGTCTGCCAAGGACTTTGAAATGTGACCAGTGTGACTTGGAGCAGACTTGTCAAGTCGAATTTAAATTCATGGAGATTCACATTGCCACATGTGCTGACTATGTATGCCGTGCCCAGCGAGAGTGCACACCAGATCCCCTGTCCCACGTCCTGGTCACCTAGTGGGACAATCCCTTACCAATCCAGAGGGCTGTGGGCTCTCACTTTCCAAATAAGCTCTGTAATAATCCATGCACCTCGCGACTGCTCACAGTTCCCTGCTCTCTGCTTCGAGCAGCCTGAGCCTGAGCTGCTCTGTAGTCCCTTTTAGGGACCGGGAAACTACTTACATGAGTCACCACCCTCAAGTCCACTCTCCAGCCACAGGCCCCATGCTTAGAATGCCCTGGCAATGCTGACATTCTTTAGGTTTAGTCATGGCTGTCTCCGTGGTTCTCCATTGGGTACTACATCTGCTGGGAAAGGCAGCAATTAAGGGACTTTGTTTTTGCCCCGCTGAGAGGGGCCAAAAGGCCCCCCCTGGGTGAGAGGGGCCAAAAGACCCCCCCTGGTGAGAGGGGCCATAAGGTCCCCCCTGGGTGAGGAGCACCCTCACCTCCCCCCTTTGTGGAGCAGAGGGACTTTGATGGGGGCTGTGCTTTCCCTGATGCTGCACTGACTGCAGCCCACCCCACTTTTGTTCTCCCAAGAAGATTCCTGAGTCCCAAGGATCAACCCCAGTGTTTGTGCAGTCACCTCTGAGGATGATGTGCATATCAGCACCTGGCACCTCTCCCACTTCTTGCCTAATCAATGTTGCTTTTTCCAGTCTCCGGCTTAGTTTGTGCTCCACCAGGCTATTTCACGTAGACACCCCAGCCACTTGCACAAAGCCTTGGACATTGGCCAGAAAGGGACTAGAGCACCAGAACCCCACCAAGCACAGGCAACATCCTCAACAT
This sequence comes from Uropsilus gracilis, assembly GCA_004024945.1. Taxonomy (NCBI): domain Eukaryota; kingdom Metazoa; phylum Chordata; class Mammalia; order Eulipotyphla; family Talpidae; genus Uropsilus; species Uropsilus gracilis. The sequence goes on from PVHY01006749.1 coordinate 17,068, forward strand.
CCCTGTGTAGGTGGTCCTCTGATAGTGCTGGGAGCCCAAGGACTCCATTCCACAGATCGCCTGGACAGCAGGCTTCTGCCAATAAAGAATCCGTGCCTGCAGTGTGGAAAGGAGGCGGAAGCCCTTGTCTCCCTTCTGCAGCAGCAGGCAGCAGGATGGACTCCACACTGCCCACCACACTCCCTACCAGTCAGCAGCCATGGATGGGGCTGTGGTGCCCTCGGCAGCAGGTTCCTGAAGTTTCCTGACTTCTGAGCAGCAGCTGCTTGGGGTCTGTGAAAACAGCATGGTGAAGGAACCTGCGTGTGTGTGTGTGCAATCCTGCCACCCCAGCTCCTGCCACCCCTCGGATCATAAGCACTGTCACTTGTATCCAGTCTGAATTGTGCTTGAAATAGCTAGAGTGGCTCCCTGTGCTGTAAAATATCTGCAAATCCTTTGATTCTGTAAAGGATGGAGTCTAGTTCTTTCCCTTGTGTGTGCACCGGACACCAACCCTGTGATTTTGAAAGCAACTCCCTTCTCACGAGAGTGGAGATGTCATGGGGTGTTTCTGTCCCATAACCTAACAGTGTGACTTCAGTGCCTGCTACTGTGCCTGACCCATAACAGGTCAAACAAAAGTAGCTGCATCAGTTTCGTCCTTAGCATGGCTACAGACCCTGAGGGCACCCAGGGCTGTGCTGCTGTTTCCCTACACTGTGCAGCAGGGCCATGTGAAGCAACAGGCTTTGGGCTCCCCACAGTCCTAGTTCAACCCAGACTCACAGTTTGGAACATGTGGCCTTGCACTCCTGGGCAGGGTGTCTGCCATCCTTGGGTGCTGCTTCCTTGCTGCTCAGATGCGTCTCACAAATTATGCCTCCCTGGAGGATGGAACAAATAGGACTTTAAAGTGCCTAACCCAGGGCTTGGCACCAAGCCAGCAAATAGTGAATAGGCTGCTGCTGCTTCCTGTCATCACTACTACCCCTTATCATGCAGCGAGCTCAGTGAATAGTCGTTGGCTCACTGACGTCACTGGGAAACACCTTGGGCTACAGATGTGCTTGCATGATTCCTTGGTGTCATACTGTCTGGGATCTGTGCTGGGTGAGCAAGGAAGTGCACAGTTCTGGTGCTGGCTGGGCTGGGGGAGCCAGGCAGCACTGATCAGCCACTCAAAGAGGTGGGGTTCTGTCATGAGGATGGAGAAATGACCCATCGATATGTTTTCTGAAACAAAGACCTTAGGAAGGCTTACTGCTTAGGAGTTACTGCTCTCACCTTCTCCTTAACCCAAACCGCCAGCAGTTTCCTGCTAGCTGTCCCTCCTTTAAAGGAAAAGTGCACTGTGGACTTTCCACTAGCTTGTCAGATGGAGAAACCCCCCCACACTTTCATTCAATCATTCATTCGTTCGTTCCTTCGTTCGCTCGTTCGTTCATTCATTCATTTATTTATTTATTTATTTATTTATTTATTTATTTATTTATTTATTTATTTATTTATTTATTTATTTATTTATTTATTTTGAGACTAGGTCTTGTTATTTTTGCCTGTGTGCAACCACAGGCTCACGTTGCCCAGAGTACCATAGACTCAAGCCATCCCCAGCCTCAGCTTCCCAGGTAGCTGGGATTACAGGTGTGTGCCACCATGCCCAGCTATTTTTTTGGGAGTAGGTCTTGCTGTGTTGCCCTGAGTGGGACTCGAATCACAACTCCCAGACCCTGCCGCAACTCCATAAGCTGTCACTTAAAGGCACTTGCCACCAGCTTATTTATCTTAATGGAAAAGTAAGCATTTCCTAATGGCGTGATGCCAATATTTCAAAATAATATTATTTTTAATATGTGCTATAATAGTAACCAGGGGCATGACTGAGGAGACTGTCACTTTGTGGCAGTCGCCTGAGTCACCTCACTTTCCTCTCTCACCTCTTCTGTAGACTCTTCAGTCTTCTCTGCTAAGGGCTCACAGATCTCCCTGGAATAAGAATAACACCAACCGTTAAACTCATTACTTCCTCGTTTTAGACAAGCCCTCAGAACTGTCCCAATCATTCACCCTGTATCCTTCTTGAAAATCTCTTCCTCATCAGAAGGGTCCGTCTCATGTAAGCTTCTGTACCATGGTTTTCTTGAGTGTGGCATTGAGGGGTCTGTACATGTCCCTAAGCCAAGTGACTGCCTTTTCCAGACAAAGCCCTCCTAGGAAACAGAGAGAAAAATATTAAGTTTGCATTTTTCCTGCTTTCTCCAGCTAACAGTACTTTATCTCTTCCAATCTACTTGATCCTCATTCTCCAACAGGGGTCTCCTTTGCAGCAGAAGCCAAGAAGTCCCTTGGAAGAGAAGATACACATAATTAGCCATTTCCCATGTTTCCCACAGGTGTATATATGGTCTGACAAGGGCTAAATGGGTAACTCAGTTCATGATTACAACAAGCAAAACTACAACAGACCTAGATACTTGAAAACAATTCTATGCAAGCTGGACTTCCAGAAGTTCTTCATGTTCCCAGTGTGTCTCTGGGGGAGAACTCTTGATATGGATGGTATAGAGTACAGGCGGGGTTTTTAGCCCCCATTCCTCTACTCCCAGCCAAGTGCACTCTCGCAGAAAACAAACCATATAGCACCCTGGCAGACAGCACCGTACTTTCTGAGGGATTGTGTGTCAATCCCTTGGGACTTTGTCTCACAAGTACTGTTTGCTGGGGAGGGGGACAGGTGTTTTTATTTCTCCACATGCCTTATCCTATACCTTTAAACCACGCCAGGTAAATCCTGAATCCAGCTGGCGAAGTTATGCAGCTCACTAATTTCCATAGTGCAGGCTGTCACTGGTGTGTGAGTGGTAAAAGCCAATTTAATGGTCATGACCAGCACTCAGACACAGTATTCTTATTTCATATGAATAGAAGAAGAAAAAATTCATAGTGTATTCTAAGTTTCTTTTAGATACAACCTATGTCTGCAAGATATGTATATCCTGAGTTGAGACTTAAAATATGTTCACAGCTCACCACCAACAGGGACAAGTACCACCTGAATGGTTCCTGCCCCCACCCCTCTCCCTTTCCTTGAAGGACTAGTGCCATGGGTGCACCTGGGCCATCCCACCTTAACTTAGCTTTGATTGGAGAGCTCATCTTGCTGACCCTGGACAAAGAATTAGGAGAAAGATATATTCTTCTTGCTTTTGGTGGTTTCCTTACTGTACCAATTGAAAATCTCTTCTTCGAAAATTCTACTTTAAAAAATGGCAAGACTATATATATTTACCTTGGTTTTCCTTCTTCATCTTTTCCATGTGCCCTTCTTTGATAATAGATCTGTTTAGGCAGAAAACATGATCAATAATTATCTATCACCAGGCCCATTACCTCCAAATCACTACTTGTTTCTTTTTGGGTCTTATTTACCTGTTGAGAACAGGAGTTCTATGTTTTTAAAATATGCTGCAATATTTTTAAGTTCTCGGGGGGTGGGGTAAGCAGGTGATTTGTCTCACTATAGCCCCTTTGAAATGAGGCAAAATGCACAGAAGCACAAGGACCAGAAAGGCTGGAGTATCTGGGGAAAGCTTTATGAAGGAAGATGAACGTGAGTTGGTTTTGGAGAGACTCACAGGACAACCACAGGCAGAGAAAAATATGGGAATTTTAGACCAACAAAGGCAGAGACAGAAGTAGGGATGGGTTTGGTGTGACTCAGGTGTGACCAGGGAGGTCAAAAGCCTCCCTGGCTGGGATGGAGGCTGCATGAGAGTAGAGAAGGTGAGGTAAAACAGATTGAATTGGTAGAGAAGATTCAAGATCATAAGCTTAGGAAATCACTCTTTTAATGTTAGCACCTGTCTGCTGGAAAAAGCAACTAATTGTTACTTAACTGAGTGAAAGATAAACCGACAAGTTCCAGGAGGCTACTGTAATCATGACAGACTTTAAAGTAGCTTGATGTGAAATTAGCTTGATGTAAAATTTTAGCAGCATCATTTTAACTGAAGCTTACTTAGATAATAACCTAACACACTAGAGAAGAAAGCTGCTAGGTAAACTGGTATGGCACTTATCTCCTAGCCATACCCAGAGTGACTTATAGCTCCAATGGTAGATTATTTATCTTTCCTTACTTTAGCCAACAAGGAAAGACCACAGTGGGAGAATGACTGAGCTGCGTGGTGATCGCATCAAGTTGCTGACATACTTTTAGATTTAAGATTCTATTATCAAGTCAACCCTGAACTTCTTAAACTCAACTTCTCAAAATTGTGTTCTTGACTTGTTACCTTCATTTCAGTTCCAGTGATCTCCTGGCATTGGAGTTCCTGAAAAAAATCCTATGAATATACTTTGTAATTAATGATGGAAGTTCTCAGGTAGAGGGAGGAGGGAAAGTTGCTTTGAAAGTTGCTCAGTATGTGAGACAGATTATATTCTGGAACCCTAAATTAATTGTTATTCTTACGTCAGTGAGACAGGAAATTATAATCAAAACCATTATGTCACCAATCACAGATATTGCCAAGATGAATTTGTTATTAAGGTCATATCCTGGCACTTCTTGCAAGAACTGGGGGAAAAAATTAACATTTTTTTTTCAAAAAAGGGATGGAATGAGTGAAAAGACCCATTCCTCAAACTGTGCTAAGTCCCGTTCTTTCACATGAAGAGCTTATAGGTTACTAGAGACCATATCAAATCGAGTGGGTTATGTGCTCTTATCTCTAGCATTTTCCTCCTATAACTCATTACATGTGTGTGTTAGGTCCCCTTGTCACCTAAGTGAAGTGAAGGATCATCATCTCCCACTGCCTTGGCCAAAGTGGCATGGCAAACCCAAGAGACAGACTAGGAATCCCTGGTTCATCTACTTGCATGCATGATGGTGAGACCCAAGTAGACTCTTGAGTACAGCTCCTGTGTTTCCCCTGCTGTCCTTACCTCATGTCACTATAGCTCTTTTGATTCACTCTGGATTTCTGTGCTCTGGTTGATGTAGTTCTTGGTTTTCCACTGGTCTGTGTCCCAGTCAGCCTTGGAAGCCATGGCTTCTGGATGCTCGCTGAGCAGCTTCAACAGGATGCCAGCCATGGGGAGCAGGCAGAGGCTACTGAGAAGTGCTCCATACTGGAAGGGAAGACAGTGCCAGGTTGGGCGCTGTGCTGTCTAAGCTGGCAGGCTTGCTGGGCCTCCATGGCTCCCTCCCTGCCACCCGGGAAGCAGGCCCAGGCAGTAAGGGCCAGGGCCTGTCCAAGTTGACTAGAAGGCCTCTAGCCTCCAGTCTACCCCACGGGTACAGGGTGCCCCGGGTACAGGGTCAGCCTGTGAGTGGCAGGCCGCTGGTTCATTAGGTGGGCTCAGTTTGCAGTCCACTGCCCTGGAACCTCCCACCCCCACACCGGGTCCATGTGTGGCTCCTTGGTACTCAGGGCTTTGGCACCCCAGGACCGGGATCCGGGGTCCTGTTGGCAGACCCTTGGGCTCACTCATGGAACTGGTCCTGTCCAAACAACCCGGGGATCCACCAAGCTATGGCAGAGAGAGAGAGGAGTTTGTGTGAAGGCGGTTCAGGGTGGGGGGTGCAGTTGAAGGTGGGGGTGGGGTGGGGTGCATCATCAATCTGAGGGCCAGACCTGAGGGGACCAGTACCTATGCGATTAGAACAGGCTGGATGAACATTGGAAAATAACAGGGGTGATAGCGTTTGGGGAGATAGATTCCCCAGTACCCAAAAGGATAAAAAAAAGTATATCCTATATTTATGATAGAGATAGAGATTAAACAAATATATCTATGAAACATAACTATATATTTTGATATGTAAATAACAGATACAGAAACTTTAAATACAGGGAAAGAATGATAGTATTTATATGCTCTATAGATACAGAACAGATATCTCAAAATTAAAAATGTATTCATATTTATGAAACAGATATGGAGGCTCTAAATATATGAAAAAAAGTATATTGTCTACATAGGCTACAGATATATACTAAACTTACACTGGAAACAAATCTATATATGTATTAAAAACAGAGATGGAAACACAAGACATGAAATTAGGAAGTACATAGCATAAGAAGCCTCTATAGAAAACATATGTATGAAGGCCGGGCACAGTGGTGCATGCTTGTAAGCGCAGCCTAGAAAGCCTCGCTAGAACCAGGGATTGCAGTTCCAGTCCCACCTGGGGCATGTAGCAAGACCTAGTCCCAAAAAACTAGCTGGGCGTAGTGTCACGCACCTGTAATCCCAGCTACCTGGGAAGCTGAGGCTGGGGATTGCTTGAGTTCGTGGTACTATGGGCAACATGAGCCTGCGATTCCATGGGCAAAAAGAGTGACACCTATTCTCAAAAAAAAAAAAGAAAACATATAGAAACACAATAGATATGCATATATATTAACTCTAAAGAGATGAAAAAAATTACACTCTACATATGCAATGTATCTATAGAACAGATCCCTAAAACTTAAAAATGTCCTGCTATTGATGAAACCAATATGGAGACACTAAATACATGCAAAACTGTATATTGGATACCTTAGCCCTATACATAAAACACAGATGAAACCTAAATCTATATTTGTATGTATTAAAAACAGCGATGGAAACTCAATCTATGACATTCGTAAGTATATAGGCTCTAAAGTCTATAGATCAAACATATTTATAGCTATTGAAATCACATGGAAACGCTAAATATATGAGAAAAAGAAGTATACAGCACATCTAGGCTAGATCCAGAAAACAGAAATCTATTGGCTACATGAATATGTTTGTCTATATTAAAAAACAGACACGGAGACTCAAAACATGACAAAGAAGAAAAGAAAAACCAAGAACACCGCGACAGTGAGAAGACGCCAGGCTCCCGCTCTCCAGGTCAGTGTGCAAGGCCCAGTGGCGTGGTCAAGGGACCGGGCGGCCAAGGGGGTGGACAACTGATGCGGGTGAGGGCCGCCAGCGGACCACGGTGCCGGCCGGGTGTTTGTGCCGAGCCTGATCCCCTTGCCTACCCTGGCCCCCGTGCATGGCCCTCGGAAGCCGGGGTTGACCAGCAGGCCGCCCAGCACCCAGGCAGGCAGCCTCCACACTGTGGGTGGACCAGCCTCCGGGCGCCGGGCGCTGGCCGCGGAGAAGGGCTTGCTCGGGACGGGAAGGCCAGGCCAGCCCGGCCAGGCGCTGCGCTGCTAAAGCGGGTTGGCTCGCTGGGCCTCAGCGGCTCCCAGCCCTTGACCTAGGAGGCAGGCCCAGGCCTGCAGGCCGGGTCCAGTCCAGGTCGACCAGAAGGCTTCCGGCCTCCAGCCTCCAGCCTCTCCCTTGGTCACAGGTCCTCCCCGGGAACAACCCAGTCAGCGTGTTAGCGGCGGACTTCCGGCTTTATGAGGTCAGCTTAGGCCCGGGGCCTGACCCAGCCCGGCTCCGCCCTGTGTCTGGTCCCCTTGGGGTGCAGGACTTTGGCACCCCCAGGACCGGGACCCCAGGGTCCTGCAGTGGGATGCTCCACTTGCTACCTCCAGCGGAGGCCACCCGCCCCCGCCCAAACAGCCCGGGGACCCACCAACCTTTGAAGAGAGAGAGGGGTTGAAATGATGGTGGTTGGGGGTGGGGTGGGATCAGAGAGGGGCGGGAAGAAGGAAAGCGGGAGCTGGGCTGGCAAGGTGGGGTGCATCACACATCTGAGGGCCAGAAGTGATGGGGCCCACACCCTTGCCATTAGGAGTGACTGGATGAACACTGCAAAAGAACAGGGGTAATAGGGTGGGGGGAGATTCCCCGGTACTCAGGGTTAAAAATTAAAGGCTTAAGCTATATATATATATACATATATATATGTATATAAATTGTATAATATATATATTATACAATTTTAAAGTTTAATATATCTATTAAACTTATATATATATAATACACTTTTATATATATATTATATACCAGAAATATATATACACAGAAAGAGAGACAGACAGATTAAAAAGCTATATCTATAAAACATAAATATGTTTTTAGATGTAAAGCACAGACACGAAAACTTGAAATACACGAGAAAAATTATAGCGTATATACAGAAATATATATATATATACAGAAAGAGAGACAGATGGATTAAACAGCTATATCTATAAAACATAAATATGTTTTTAGATGTAAAGCACAGACACGGGAACTTGAAATACATGAGAAAAATTATAGCATATATATGCTACCTACACATTGAACAGATATAGAAAACTGAAAAATGTATTTATATTTTTAAACCAGAGATGGAGACACTTCATACAAGAGAACGGAAGAAGTGTATATGTATATATTAAACATACACATGAAACACCAATATATATTATATATAGTCAAAAGAGAGATGGAAACTCAATCCATGGAAATAAGAAGTATATAGCATAAGAAACCTATGTATAAAACATAGATATGAAAGATAAATACATATTCATATATATCACCAAGGCATGGAAACTCGAAATACATCAAAAAAGTATCCTGTACATATATGCAATGTAGATATTGAATAGATATATTAAACTTAAAAATTGTATTTATATTTTTCAAAACAGATATGGAGACTCTAAATACATGAAAACAAGGCTATAGGATATACAGGCCATATATACAGGAAACATGCATGAAACAGAAATCTATATTTCTATACATTAAAAACATAGATGGAAACTCAATCCATGAATAGAAGTATATAGCATAGGAAGTCTACGTATAAAACATAGGTAATGAAGATAAATACATTTTCATATATATTAAAAGCTCTTGGAAACTTGAAAACATGAGAAAAAGTATACTGTATATATGCAAGGTATGTACACAATTCAGCGTTGAAAATCACTGGATAAAAGACTTTGTTGAGCCATGCTAAGCTTTGGGAACCCTCAGGATTACTGTGAATCATACCTTTGTATCGAAAGACAGTATGCAATATTTATTCTGATTTAGGGCATATTGGAAGTCTTTCCTTGAAAAGCAGTATTGACCTGGAATCACATACAGAAAACTTGGAGGCCAAATTTTGGAAATTGTTTGCACAGAATTGAGTCATCTTTAAATGAATTGTTCGAGAATAAAAAAGATCTGGAATGATCCGGAATGATCATTGTGCCATTCTCAACTCTCTAATCCCTTTACTTTACAGAGATAGCTCACAACTAGGCGCAGTTTGAAACTTTTTCGTTGCAAGTGGTTTTGAGCTGGGAACCCATCTAAGCACACTTCAAGGCCTAAAATAGACAGGCTTTGGATCAAATTCAATGTTTGAGCAAGATTTTTCACAATTCCAAGTTTTAACTCACCAGACATAAGGCTTAGTTGAGTCATGCTTATCTTTGTAAACCCTAAGGATTACTCTGAATTCATAGCTTTGTATGCAAAGACATTATGCAATCTCTACAATTTAAACAGATATATTACCTTTGTAGCAAAGTCTTCTTTGGCTCATTACTCACCACTAGACCCAGTCTGAAACTTTTCCGTTGCAAGCAGGTCTTAGCTGGGAACCCATCTGTGCATACTTCAAGGCCTAAAATAGAAGGGTTTGCACTGAAATCAATGCTTGACAAAGATTTGCCAGATTTCAGTTCTAAATCTCTGAGCCTTAGTCTTAGATGGTCTATACTGATCTTTGAAAACTGTAAGATTACACTGAATTTTTTTCTTTATAGAGAAAGACATTATAGAATCTTTATTCAGAATTACATCATACTGAAACTGTTTCCTGGGAGCAGTTTTTCCCCAGTGATGACTATCAGAACACATTAAAGCTTATATTGGAAAATGTTTGCACAGAATTCACTGGTTTTCTTTTTTTTATTTTTTAATTTATACATGTATATATTTCACATCAATCACTTCATTGAGGTCCCTGGGGGTCCCCCACCACCTCCCCTCCCTGGCCACTCCAGCTGGTCCCCTCCCGCAGTTGTGTACTTTCATTTGGTTGTCCATGTATTAGTGAAACCATTTGGTATCTGTTTTTTTCCTTCTGACTTGTTTCTGCCAGTATGATTTCTTCTAGGTACATCCATGTTACCAGAAAATCATCAAATTTGTCATTTTTTTATTGATGCGTAATATTCCATTGTGTATATATACCACATCTTTTTCATCCAGTCCTCTTTTTTGGGGCATTCAGGTTGTTTCCAAGTTCTTGCAATTATAAATAGTGCTGCAATAAACATCCGAGCACAGGTGTCCCTTTGTACCCACATTTAGATCTCCTTTGGGTAGATTCCCAGAAGAGCGATTGCTGGGTCAAATGGTAGTTCCATTTTCATTAGTTTGAGGGTCCTCCACACTGCTTTCCATAGTGGTTGGACCAGTTTACAATCCCACCAACAGTGTAAAAGTGTTCCTTTCTCTCCACATCCACGCCAGCACTTGTCGTCTGTTTTTTGGATGTGGGCCATTCTTATTGGTGTAAGATGGTATCTCATTGTGGTTTTGATTTGCATTTCCCTTACTGCTAATGATGTTGAACATTTTTTCATGTGCCTAATGGCCATTTGGACTTCCTCTTTGGAAAAGTTTCTTTTTAGATCCTCTCCCCATTTTTTAACTGGGTTCTTTGTTCTGTTTTTGTTAAGTTGTGTGAGTTCTTTGTGTATCTTTGTTATCAGACCCTTGTCACTTATATGGAGGGCAAAAATTTTCTCCCACTCAGTTGGGATTCTTTTTGTTTTTTCTTTTGTCTCTTTTGTATAACAGAAGCTTTTTAGTTTGATGTAGTCCCAGCTGTTTATTATGTTTTCCTTCATTTTTTTGACATCTATGGATGTGGCCAAAAAAGGATTTCTGAATTGTAACGCATAAAGGGTTTTGCCCAGGTTTTCCTCTATGTATTTTATGGTTTCAGGTCTTAAGTCTAAGTCTTTTATCCATTTTGAGTTAGTTTTTGTACATGGTGTGAGGGAGGTGTCTTGGTTCATTTTTTTGCATGTCTTGTTCCAGTTTTCCCAACACCATTTATTGAAGAGGCTGTCCTTGTTCCAATGTAAGTTTTCCACTCCTTTGTCAAAGATTAGTTGACTATATATGTGTGACTTTTTTTCAGGGGATTAGGTTCTGTTCCATTGGTCTGATTGTCTGTTTTTATACCAGTACCAGGCTATTTTAATTACTATGGCTTTGTAGTATAGTTTGAAGTCTGGAATAGTAATTCCTCCATTATCTCTTTTCTGGGTCAGGAGGTTTTTAGATAATTAAGGTCTTTTGTTATTCCATATGAATCTCTGTAATTTTTGTTCTATATCTTTGAAGAATGTTGTTGGAATCTTTATAGGGATTGCATTACATTTGTAGATTACTTTTGGTAGGACGGCCATTTTGATGACCATCCATGAGCAGGGAATGTTTTTCCATTTCCTTATGTCTTCTTCTATCTCCTTTAGCAGAGTTTTTAAGTTTTCCTTATATAGATCTTTCACGTGTCTTGTTAGGTTTACCCCTAGGTATTTTTTTTTTGGTGCAATGGTAAATGGGGTGTTTTTTTAAATTTCTTCTTCTTCTGTTTGACTTTTTGTGTAAAGGAAAGCTTCTGTCTTCTGTGTGTTGATTTTGCAACCAGCTACTTTGCTGAACTGGTTTATTGTTTCAAGAAGTTTTTCTGTGGATTTTTTTTGGTTCTCTACATATAGAATCATGTCATCTGCATATAATGAGAGCTTCAGTTCATCTTTCCCTATCTGTACTCCTTTTATGCCTTTCTCTTGTCTTATTGCCCTTGTTAGAACTTCCAGTACAATGTTGAAAAGTAGTGGAGAGAGCGGGCATCCTTGCCTGGTTCCGGATCTTAATGGGAATGATTTTAGTTTTTCTCCGTTTAAGATGATGTTTGCTGTAGGTTTGTCATAGATGGCTTTTATTATGTTGAGATATGTTCCTTTTATCCCCAAATTTTCAAGAACTTTTATCATAAATGGGTGTTGAACTTTATCAAATGCTTTCTCTGCATCTATTGATATGACCGTATGGTTTTTGATTTTCTCCTTATTGATATGGTGGGTTATGTTAATTGATTTTCAAATGTTGAACCATCCCTGTGCCCCTGGGATAAATCCCACTTAGTCTTGGTGAATAATGCTTTTTATACATCGTTGGATTCAGTTTGCCAAGATTTTATTTAAAATTTTTGCGTCCGTGTTCATTAGGGAAATTGGTCTATAGTTTTCTTTCTTTGTGCTGTCCTTATTTGCTTTTGATATGAGAGTGATGTTTGCTTCATAGAATGTGTTTGGCAGTTTTCCTTCTTTTTCAATTTTTTGTAAAAGTTTTAGTAGTGCTGGCGTTATTACATCTTTGAATGTCTGGTAGAATTCATTTGTGAATCCATCTGGTCCTGGGCTTTTGTTTTTAGGTAGAGTTTTGATGACTGCTTCAATCTCGCTGCTAGTGATTGGTTTAAGTTCTCTACTTCTTCGTTTAGTTTTGGATGGTTATAACTTTCCAGGAATTTGTCCATCTCATCCACGTTGTTGTGTTTGTTTGCATATAGGTGTTCATAGTAATCTCTGATTATCCTTTGGATTTCTGATGTGTCTGTTGTAATTTCTCTTCTTTTGTTTGTAATCCTGCTTATTTGAGTGTTCTCTCTTTTCTTTGTGAGGTTTGCAAGGGGTTTATCAATTTTATTTATTTTTTCAAAGAACCAACTTTTGGTTTTGTTGATTTTTCAATAGTCTTTTTGCTATCTAGATTATTTATTTCTGCTTTTATTTTTATTATTTCTTGTTTTCTGCTGGATTTGGGGTTTTTTGTTGTTCTCTTTCTAGCTTATCAAGTTGGGAGATTAGGTTATTTCTTTGGTTGTTTTCTTGTTTTTTGATATGAGCCTGTATTGCTATGAACCTTCCTCTTAAAAATGCTTTTGCTGAGTCCCAGACGTTTTGGAATGTTGTGTCTTCTTTGTCATTTTTTTCAAAGAAGGTTTTAATTTCTTCCTTAATTTCCTCAGTTACCCAGTCTTCATTTAGTAACATGTTGTTCAGTCTCCATGTGTTGGACTTTCTTCTTGCTTTCTTTTCATTGTTGATTTCTAATTTAATGCCTTTATGATCGGAGAAAAGATTTGGTACTATTTTAATCTTTGTATACCTGTTAGTGTTTGCCTTATGTCCTAATATATGGTCAATTTTTGAGAATGATCCATGTGCATTTGAGAAGAAGGTGTAGTCTTTTCCTTGTGGGTGTAGTGTCCTGTAGATATCTATTAGGTCCATATGGTCTAGATCTTCCTTTAGGGCTTTTGTGTCTTTGCTTAGTTTTTGTCTTGTTGATCTGTCCTTTGGTGAGAGTGGTGTGTTGAAATCACCTACCACATATATGTTTTCCCCAATGTCTATTTTCAGTGCTGGTAGTAGTTGTTTGATGAATTTTGGTGCTCCCTCATTTGGTGAGTATATGCTAATAATTGTTACATCTTTGTTATGTATTGACCCTTTTACCAATATATAGTAGCCTTCTTTATCCCTTGTCACCTTTTTTAGCTTAAAGTCTACTTTATCTGCTATTAATATGGCTACTCCTGCTTTCTTCTGGGGGCCATTTGCTTGTAGAACTTTTCTCCAGCCCTTTACTTTTAGTCTGTGCTTATCTTTCATGTTTACGTGTTTCCTGCAGGCAGCAGAATGTTGGGTTTTGTTTTTTGATCCACTCTGCTACTGTGTCTTTTGATTGCCGATTGCCGAATTGAGACCATTGACATTTAGGGTGATGATTGATACAAGTGTTCCAGAGTTGACTTTTGGAGGGCCATTTGGAGGTTAGGGTTTCCTTTTTTTTTTTTCTCTGATACTTGAGATTCTGAAGTCGGTTTTTTGGTTGTCATTTTGAGGTTCTGGTTAGCTTCCTTGTTTTGGACTGTTTATTCTTCTGTTGGTTTTAATAGGAGGGCTTCTTGCAAGATTTCTTGGAGTGGTGGTTTAGCATATTTCTGGAGGCTTTGCTTGTCTGCGAAGGTTTTTATTCTTCCTTCATAGAGGAAAGAAAGCTTTGCAGGATAGAGTAATCCTGGCTGGCATTTTTTTATCTTGGAGTTTTTTTTAAGATATGACTCCATGCTCTCCTTGTTTGTAGTGTCTCTTCAGAGAAGTCTGAGGTCAACCTAATAGGTTTTCCTTTGTATGTTATCTGTTTCTTTTCTCTAGCCAATCTCATTATTTTTTCCTTATCCTGGACTCTTGGGAGTTTTACAATGATGTGTCTTGCTGTGGTTTTTCTTTCATTGATGTAGTTTGGTGTTGTTTTGGCTTCCTGGATGTCAAATTTCATTTCTTTCTTCAGGATTGGGAAGTTTTTTCCCATTATTTCTTTAAATAGCCTTTCAGTACCCATATGCCTCTCTTCTCCTTCAGGGACACCCATAAATCTTATGTTTCCTCTCTTTGAGGAATCAGACAGATCTCTGACTTTTTCTTCAATTTTCTTACCTTGTGTCTCTCTCTGTCTTTCTTCTTCCTCTCAATTTCGGTGTCCTCCAGGGTACTTACTCATTCTTCAATTTCGTCCAGTCTGCTTTTGTAACTTTTCCCTGCATTTTTGAGCTCTTCTGTTGTTCTCTTTAGATCTTGGGTTTCTTTCTGGATCTTGCTCAGGTATTCAATTTTATTCTTCAATTCTTCAATTATTTTATCTTTGTTGATGTTTTCTTTCTTGATGTTTTGCATTTCTTCTTCCAACTTATTCAGTTTCTCTGCCATGCTCACTTCTTTTTCTTTATGTTTTTCTAATTCTTCCCTTAGCTCTTTGAATGCTTGTAACACGCATAGGTTCAGCTCCTTGTCTGGGAGGTGGCGCATTTCTTCAATGTTATCTTTTTTGGTTTCTAGAGTTTGTCTTTCCTTCGGTGGTGTATTGGTATCTGTTGGGCTTGCTGGGGTGTTTGCCTTTCTCCTCTTTCCTGTGCTTTGCTTTTGCACATCTTCCACATATTGAGTGACTACAGCTCTAGTATTGGCTGACATGATGATTGGAGTCTCCTGGTAGTTTGTAGTTGATTCCATCTTTGTGTCTGTGTAGTTGAGGTAAGTAATTTTTTTCTTTCCTTTAGCAGATTTGGGTGTGTGATAAGTGTATATGGTTGCTATGGTACATTGTCTTCTCTTCTTATAATTTATGCCATATAGGCTTATTGGACAACACCTCAATTCTGCGTTTCCCTAAGAGGAGTTATGATTAGTAGATGTTGTAGGGCTTCTTCTGTGGTTCTTTATGGAGGAGGAGTTTAGGTGTCTTTTGTTGTTGTTCTTTTTTATTTAGAGTCTGGTTGGGTTATTTTTTCTGTGCCGGGGCCGCGAAGCAGTCCTGGCACTCCAGGTACCTCTCTGGTGGCTGGGCTGCCCCCACCAGGGGCCTGGATCGCTGTCCATGCTCTCGGGGCTGGCTGGGACCTTTCCGGCGTGCAGTCTCTGGGTCCTGCCCACTCACCTGGGGATCCCTTTGTTGCAGCCTCAGGGCCCAGCTCCAGGTCCCTCTCTGGCGGCTGGGCTGCTGAGAATTCACTGGTTTTCAAGGAAATATTTGAAGTCAGAATGGCAAAGGTCTGGAATTAAGAGTCAACTGACATACTCATCTCAACATTTTACACAGATATCTCTAGGAACCCAACAGAGCACACTTCAAGGCTAAATTGAAAAGGGTTTGCACTGAAATCAATGTTTCATAATGAATTATAAAAGTTATAGTCAAAAGTTTGGAAACTCAGCCTTATTTGAGCCATACTGAGCTTTGAAAACCCTAAGGTTTTTTTAATATAATTTATTTATATATATTTCACATCATTTCAGTCCCTGGGGGTCACCCACCACCTCCCCTCCCCACATGCTCTAGCTGGTCCCCACTCTCCCCTTGTGTAGTTTCATTTGGTTGGCCATATAGTAGTGGAACCATTTGGTTTCTGTCCCTTTCTACTGGCTTGTTTCTGCTAGAATGATTTCTTCTAGGTACATGCAGGTGTCCATAAATTCATCAAATTTGTCATTTTTAATTGATGAGTAATACTCCATTGTGTATATATACCACATCTTTTTCATCCACTCATCTGTTCTGGTGCATTTGGGCTGTTTCCATGTTCTTGCAATTATAAACAGTGCTGCAATAAACATCTGAGCACAGGTGTCCTTTTGTACCCACATTGAGGTCTCCTTTGGGTAGATTCCCAGAAGTGCAACTGCTGGGTCAAATGGTAATTCCATTTTCATTAGTTTGAGGGTCCTCCATATTGTTTTCCATAGTGGCTGGACGAGTTTACATTCCAACCAGCAGTATAAGAGTGTTCCTTTCTCTCCACATTCACGTCAGGACTTGTTATTGCCTGTTTTTTTGATGTGGGCCATTCTTACTGGTGTAAGGTGGTATCTCATTGTGGTTTTGATTTGCATTTCTCTGATTGCTAGTGATATTGAGCAATTTTTCATGTGTCTGTTAGCCATTTGTATTTCCTCTTTGGAGACTGTTTTTTTAGTTCTTTTCCCCACTTTTTGATTGGGCATCTTGTTTTGTTTTTGTTTACTTGTGTGAGTTTCTTGTAGATCTGTGTTATTAATCCCTTACCACTCTTGTGGAGGGCGAAAATTGTTTCCCATTTGGTTGGGCTTCTTTTAGTTTTTTCTGTTGTCTCTTTTGCCGTACAGAAGCTTTTTAGTTTGATGAAGTCCCATCTGTTTATGTTTTCCTTCAATTTTTTGCCTTCTGCTGATGATTCCAGAAAGGGATTTCTGAATTGTACTTCATGGAGGCTTTTGCCTAAGTTTTCCTCTATGTATGTTATGGTTTCAGGTCTGATATCTAGGTCTTTTATCCATTTTGAATTAATTTTTGTACATGGTGTGAGAGACATGTCTTGGTCCATTTTTTTGCATATCTTAGTCCAGTTTTCCCAGCACCATTTGTTGAAGAGGCTATCTTTGTTCCAATGTAAATTTTCCCTCCTTTGTCAAAGATTAATTGGCTATATGTGTATGGCTTTATTTCCAGATTCTCAATTCTGTTCCATTGGTCTGATTGTCGGTTGTTAAAAGGGTTACCATGCCATTTTAAGTATATGGCTTTGTAGTATAGCTTGAAGTCTGGAATAGTTAGTCCTCCATTCTCTGTTTTTTTGGAGAGGAGGTTTTTTGATATTCGAGGTCTTTTGTTATTCCATATGAATTTTTGTAATTTTTGTTCTATCTCTTTAAAGAATGTCATTGGAATTTTTAAGGGGATTGCATTGAATCTGTAGATGCTTTTAGTAGGATAGCCATTTTGATGATGTTAATTTTTCCCATCCATGAGCAAGGAATGTCTTTCCATTTCCTTGTGTCTTCTTCTATCTCTTTTAGTAGCGTTTTAAAGTTTTCTTTGTATAGTTCTTTTACATGTTTTGTTAGGTTTATTCCCAGGTATTTAATTGTTTTTGGTGCGATGGTAAATGGGATGACTTTTAAAATTTCTTCTTCTGCTTGCCTTTTTGCGTATAGGAAGGCTACTGATTTCTGTGTGGTGATTTTGTAACCAGCAACCTTACTGAACTGGTTAATTATTTCAAGAAGTTTTTCTGTGGATTTTTGGGGGTTCTCTACATAAAGAATCATATCATCTGCATATAATGATAGCTTCAGTTCCTCTTTTCCTATTTTTATCCCTTTTATATCTTTCTCTTGCCTTATTGCCCTGGCTAGGACTTCCAATACAATGTTAAAAAGTAATGGAGAGAGTGGGCATCCTTGCCTAGTTCCAGATCTCAACTGGAATGATTTTAATTTTTCCCATTTAAGACGATGTTTGCTGTAGGTTTGTCATAGATGGCTTTGATTATGTTGAGGTAGGTTCCTTTGATCCCCAGTTTTTCAAGGACTTTTATCATAAATTGGTGCTGGACTTTTTCAAATGCTTTCTCTGCATCAGTTGATATGATCATATGGTTTTTGTTTTTCTTCTTATTGATATGGTGGATTATGTTAATTGATTTCCGGATGTTGGACCATCCTTGTGCCCCTGGGATAAATCCCACTTGGTCATGGTGAATAATGCTTTTTATGCATCATTGGATTCGATTTGCTAGTATTTTGTTTAAAATTTTTGCATCTGTGTTCATTAGGGAAATTGGTCTATAGCTTTCTTTCTTGGTGCTGTCCTTGTTTGGTTTTGGTATGAGTGTGATGTTTGCTTTGTAGAATGTGCTTGGGAGCTTCCCTTCTTTCTCAATTTTTTGGAAGAGTTTTAATAGTATAGGTGTTATTTCCTCTCTGAATGTCATGTAGAATTCATTTGTAAAACCATCTGGTCCTGTGCTCTAGTTTTTAGGGAGAGTTTTTATGACTACTTCAATTTCACTGCTAGTGATTGAATTGTTTAGACTCTCTATTTCTTCTTCGTTCAGTTTTGGGTAGTTGTATTTTTCCAGGAATTTGTCCATCTCATCCAGATTGTTGTATCTGTTTCCATATAGATGTTCATAGTAGTCTCTGATTATCCTTTGAATTTCTTTTGTGTCTGTGTTGATTTTTCCTTTCTCGTTTGTGATTCTATTTATTTGGGTCTTTTCTCTTCTTTTCTTTGTGAGCTTTGCGAGGGGTTTGCCAATTTTTTTTATTTTTTCAAAGAACCAGCTCTTAGTTTTGTTGATCTTCTCGATAGTCTTTTTGTTCTCTATGTTATTTATTTCTTCTTTTATTTTTATTATTTTTTGTTTTCTTCTGGGCTTTGGCTTTACTTGTTTTTCTTTTTCTAATTTTTCAATTTGGGATATGAGGTTTTTTCTTTGGATATTTTCTTGGTTTTTGATATGGGCCTGAATTGCTATGAACCTTCCTCTTAGATATGCTTTTGCTGAGTCCCAGACATTTTGGAATGTTGTGTCTTCTTTGTCATTTGTTTCAAAGTAGGTTTTAATTTTTTCTTTAATTTCTTCCATTACCCATTCTTCGTTTAGTAGTATATTGTTCAGTCTCTATGTATTGGATATTCTTCTTGTTTTCTCTTCATCGTTAATTTCTAGTTTGATGCTTTTATGATCAGAGAAAAAAGTTGGTACAATTTTGATTTTTGTGTATTTGTTCAGGTTTTCCTTGTGTCCTAATATGTGGTCAGTTTTAGAGAATTATCCATGTGCACTTGAAAAGAAGGTGTATTCCCTTTTTTAGGGGTGCAGTGTCCTGTAGATATCTATTAGGTCCATTTGGTCTAGGTCTTCCTTTAAGGCTTTTGTGTCCTTGTTTAGCTTTTGTTTTACTGATCTGTCTTTTGGTGAGAGTGGAGTGTTAAAGTCTCCTACCACATATGTGTTTTCATCAATATTTGTTTTCAGTTCTGCTAGTAGCTGTCTTATAAATCTTGGTGCTCCCTCATTTGGTGAATATATGTTGATAATTGTTAAGTCTTTTTGGTGAGTTGAACTATGTACCATTAGGTAGTGTCTGTCTTTATCCTTTGTCACTTTTTTTATTATGAAATCTGCTTTATCTGCTATAAGAATGGCTACCTCTGTCTTTTTCTTGGGACTGTTTGCTTGTAGAATTGTTTTTCATCCTTTCACTTTCACTCTATGCTTATCTTTAGGGATTAGATGTGTTTCCTGGAGACAGCAGAATGTTGGGTTCTCTCTTTTGATCCAGTCTGCAACTCTGCGTCTTTTGATTGATGAGTTTAGACCATTGACATTTAGAGTGACTATTGATGTGTGGAGTTCTAGTATTGGTTTTCTAGAGGTCATTTTGAGGTTCTGCTTTGGTTTTCTTTTATGTATATTCTATTTATTCATCTGAGAGTTTTGGTTCTAGGGCTTCTTCCAATATTTCTTGGAGTGGGGGTTTGGTGGTAGCAAATTTTTGGAGACTTTGTTTGTCTGAGAAGGTTCTAATTTTTCCTTCATACAGGAAGGATAGCTTTGCAGGGTAGAGTATTCTTGGCTGGCATATTTTGTCTTGGGGTTTTTTTGAATACGAGGCTCCATTCTCTTCTTGCTTGGAGTGTCTCTTCAGAGAAATCTGAGGTCAGTCTAATGGGTTTTCCTTTGTAGGTTATCTGTTTCCTCTCTCTAGTCATCCTCATTATTTTTTCTTTATCTTGAATTCTTGGGAGTTTTACAATTATGTGTCTTGCTGTGGTTTTTCTTTCATTGAAGTAGTTTGGTATTCTTTTTGCTTCCTGTATGTCTATTTTCATTTCATTCTTCAAGTTTGGGGAGTTCTCTTCTATTATTGCTTTAAAAAGCCTATCATTTCCTATGTCTTTCTCTTCTCCTTCTGGGATTCTGATTACTCTTATATTTCCTTTCTTTAAAGTATCTGATAGATCTCTGATTTTTTTTCCACCATCTTCTTATTTTGTTTATCACTCTCTTTTTCTCTCTTAGTTCTCTTTACTTCTGTGTCCTCCAGTGTGCTGATTTGTTCTTCAATTTCTTCTAGTCTGCTTTCATGGCTTTTCCCAGTATTTTTGATGTCTTCTATCGCTCCTCTTATGTGCTGCATCTCCTTCATTTTCTTATTTAGGGTTTCAATCTCGTTCTTCTGTTCACCAATGATGATGTTCATTTTGCTAAGTTCCTTTTTATATTTTTCTACTTCTCCTCTTAACTCATTTATTGTTTTTATCATTATGTATCTAAATTCTTTATCTGACATAAAGGGCATTTCTTCGATTTCATCTATGTTGTTTTCTAGAGTCTGTTTGTCCTTTGGAGATGGATTATGTCCCTTTGGGCTCATTTGAATATTTGTATTTTTCTTCCTTCCTGTGTTTTCTCTTTGGGTTTGCTCCACATATTGTGCAACGACTGCTTGAGTATTGTTTGGCATGTTGAAGAATATTAGTCTGTAGTGATTTCTGCCTTTTGTGCTGGGATGTTTTCTTGCTTCTGCTGGCTGTTTTTGGGTTTTGATTCCTTCCCTTTGTTTCTGGGCTATGTGTTCTGTCCTTTACTTTTGTACTCTCTATCTAGTATTCTAATTCTTGTTGGGATTTCTATCTGCACTGGTGCCAATAGGTGCCGGTGCCCCCAGAATTCTTGCCTACAACCAGTTTCCTTCAGTAGCCTCGCTGATTGTGGGAGGTGTAGCAGTCCCTCTGGCTGGCAGCTGGGAACTCTCCACCCCCACCCTGGGGGGAGCCCGGAGCAGGGTCTTCCGCGTGCGTGATCCAAGAAGGGTGGATCAGATGCCTGGGAGAGCCCCATAAGTCTCACCTACAGCCAAAGTTTCCTTCAGTAGCCTCGCTGATTGTGGGAGGTGCTAGCAGTCCCTCTGGCTCACAGCTGGGAACTCTCCACCCCCACCCTGGGGTGAGCCTGGAGCAGCAGGTTTTAATTTCTTCTTTGATTTCCTCTTTTCCCCAGTGATCTTCCAGAAGCCTGTTGTTCAGTCTCCATGTAGTGTTTGCTCTCCTTATTTTCTTTTCATTGTTGATTTCTAATTTGATGCCTTTTTGTGATTGGAGAAAAAGGTTGGTATTTTATTCTTTATGTATTTGTTAGGTTTGTCTTGTGGCATGATATATGATCAATTTTAGAGAATGAACCGTGTTCATTTGAAAAAAAAGTTATTCTTTTCCTTGGGGTTGTAGTGTCCTGTATATATCTATTGAGTCCATTTGGTCTAGCTCTTCCTTTAAAGCTTTTGTTTCTTTGTGTAGTTGCTTTTTTATTGATCCGTCTTTTGTTGAGAGTGGCATGTTAAAATCTCCTACCACGTATGTATTCTCATAATATTTGATTTCAGTTCTACTAGTTGTTGTTTTATGAATTTTGGTGCTCCCTCATTAGGTGCGTATATGTTGATTATTATGTCTTTTTGGTGGATTGACCCTTTAACCATTATGTAGTGGCCGTCTCTATCTTTTGTCACTTTTGTTAATTTGAAGTCTGCTCTGTCTGATACAAGAATGGCAACTCCTGCTTTCTTGTGGGGGCCGTTTGCTTGTAGTGTAGTTTTTTAGCCCTGCACCTTCAGTCTAAGCATATCCTTAGCAATCAGATGTGTTTCTTGGAGGCAGCAGAATGTTGGGTTCTGTTTTCTGTTCCAATCTGCAACTCTTTGTCTCTTGATTGCTGAGTTTAGACCATTGACGTTTAGGGTGATTGTTGATATTTGCGATTCTAACAGTTTCCTGGTGGTCATTTGGGGGTTTTGTGTTTTTGTTTTTTATTTTGTTCTTCTTATGGTTTTGATCTTGAGGCCTCCTGCAAAATTTCTAGGAGTGGGGGTTTAGTGGTAACAAATTTCTGGAGACTTTGGAGAAATTTCTGGAGAAGGTTCTAATTTTTCCTTAGTAGAGGAAGGATAGCTTTGCAGGGTAGAGTATTCTTGGCTGGCACATTTTTTCTTGGAGTATTTTTGTAGATGTGAGTCCATTCTCTCCTTGCTTGGAGTGTCTCTTCAGAAAAATCTGAGGTCAGTCTAATGGGTTTTCCTTTGTAGGTTATCTGTTTCTTTTCTCTAGCCATTCTCATTATTTTTTCCTTATCTTGGGCTCTAGGAAGTTTTACGATGATGTGTCTCCCTGTGGCTTTTCTTTCATTAAAGTAGTTTGGTGTCCTTTTGGCTTCCTGTATGTCTATTTTCATTTCTTTCATCAGATTTGGGGAGTTCTCCTCTATTATTAATTTGAAAAGCCTTTCATTTCCCATAACTCTCCCCTCTCCTTCTGGGATTCCTATTACTCTTATGTTTCTTTTCTTTGAGGAATCTGACATATCTCTGAGCTTGTCTTCACTCTTCCTACTTTGTTTCTCTCTCTCTTTTTCTTTCTTTGTCCTCTCTATTTCTGCATCCTCAAGTGTGCTGATTCGTTCCTCTATTTCATCTATTCTACTGCCATGGCTTTTCTGTGCATTTTTGTGCTCATCTACTGCAACCTTTAAATCTTGTGTCTCTTTCAATTTAGATTTTAGGGATTCATTTTCATTCTTTAGTTCATTGATTAGGTTATACATATTGATGCTTTCTTTTCTATGTTTCTACTTCTTCCCTTAGTGCATTAAATGCTTCTATCATACTGTTGTCCTTTTTTTCTAATTCTTCTTTTAATTGTTGGAGTGCATTTAACATGTTGATAGAGGAATCTTTTTCTGAGATGCACATCATTTCTTTGATGTTTTCTGGAGATTGTCCTTTCTTTGTTGGCGATGGATTATTTCCTGTAGGGCTTGCTTGCATGTTTAAAGTTTTTCCTCCTTACTGTGTTTTGCTTTCTAACCTGTTCTACATATTGAAAAACCATGGATATTGTGTTGGTCGGCATTTTCGTGGGAATGTTTTCCAGGTTGAAAGTAGATCTGTACTTTAGTTTAGTAATGTGCACCGGCGCCTCTTGCAGCACCAGTGTTGGTGACTATGGCCACTCACCTGGGTGTGGGCAAGGTGGGTAGGTTCCCTGAGGAACCTGACTGAGGGGGTTGGGACCCAGGGATGGCGGAGCAGGTGGCGCAGCATTTGTTCACTCCCAGAGGCCTGGAGCCAGCATCGGTAAACTCCAGTGGCTAACCTGGGTGTGGGCAGGGTGGGTGGGTTCTCTGAGAAACCTGGCTGTGGGGGTGGGCCCAGGGATGGCGGAGTGGGTGGCGTGGCAGTGGGTCCCTCCCATAGGCCTGGACCTGGTATTGGTGAACTCCAGCGGCTATCCTAGGTGTGGGCAGGGTGGGTGGGTTCCCTGGGGAACCTGGCTGCGGGGGTTGGCTCCCAGGGATGTTGCAGTGGGCAGCATGGTGGTGGGTCCCTCCCATTGGCTTGGAGCTGGCATCAGTGACCTCCAGTGGCTAACCTGGATTACAAAGGGAAATTTTACATCTTACTGTAACTTCTCTGTACACTATGTTTAGAGATGAAATCTCTCTAAGTTGTGCACTTCATGGAGTATATTAGGGTACTAGTCCATATCACCTCAGCTCTAATTTTCATGATTTATAGCACTTCTTAGTAACTCTTCTTTTCATTCAAAATCCCATGGACTTCAGCCTTTCAGGTAAATTGCCAGTGTTTTCAGCAAGACGATCCTGAACCCAAACAGATTCCAAGGAGCAGTATATTCTTACTGTAGCTTCTCTGTACTTTGTTGTTTAGAGATGAAATCTCTCTATGTTGTACAGTTCATCAAGTAGAATGATATACTGTCCATCTCACCTCCAGGTCTAAGTTTCATGATTTCCAGCACTTCTTAGAAACACTTGTTTTCATTCAAAATCCTGTAGATTTTGGGCTGTCAGGTGAACTGCATGCGTTTTCAGTGAGAATGCTCTGGAATTACAAAATGACTCCAAAGGAGCAGTTGTATCTTACTGTAATTTCTCTGTACTTTGACTTTAGATAAAAAACCTCTCAGTGTTGTACATTTCATGCAGTCAAATAGTATACCAGTCCATCTCACCTCCAGCTCTTATGTTTCATGATTTCTAGCACTTTTTAGAAACCCTTGTTTTCATTCAAAATCCTGCGGATTTTGGCCTTTCATGTTATCTGCTAGTGTTTTCAGGTGAACTCTCCTGAATTACAAACAGAGTACAAAGGAACATTTTATATCTTACTGTAATTTCTCTGTTCTTTGATGTTAAGTGATGAAATCTACGTTGTACACTTCATGGATCGAATAGGTTACCAGTCCATCTCACCTCTAGCTCTTAACACTCCTGATTTCTAGCACAACTTAATAACCTTTGTCTTCTTTCAAAATCCTGCGGATTTCAGCCTTTATGTGACCTGCCAGCATTTCAGTGAATATGCTCCTGAATCCAAAGTGATTGCAAAGGAGCAGTTTATATCTTAATGTAACATTATTGTGCTTTGATATTTAGAGATGAAATCTCTATGTTGTACAGTTCATAAGTAGAATGAGATAGCTGTCAATATCACTTCCAGGTCTTAAGTTTCATGATTTCTAGCATGTCTTAGAAATCCTCATTTTCATTCAAAGTCCTGCGGATTTTGGCCTGTCAGGTGAAATGCCTGTGTTTTCAGGGAGAAGGCTCTTAAATTACAAAAGACTACAAAGGAGGAGTTTATGTCTTACTGTAACTTCTGTACTTTGATGTTTAAAGATGAAATCTCTCTATCTTGTACAGTTCATCGAGTAGATTGATATTATGTCCATTGCACTTCCAGGTCTTAAGTTTCATGATTTCTAGCACTTCTTAGAAACCCTTGTTTTCATTCATAATCCTGCAGATTATGTATGTAATACATACATACATATACTTAATGTAACCTCTGTACTTTGATGTTTAGAGATGAAATCTCTCTATGTTGTACATCTCATGGACTAGAATAGGATAACAGTTCATCGCAACTTCAGCTCTTAAGTTTCATGATTTCCAGCTCTTCTTAAAACCCTTGTTTTCATTCAAAACCTGTGAATTTCGGCCTTCAGGCATACTTTCTGCATTTTCAGCTGAAATCTCCTGCATTAGAAATAGACTCCAAAGGAACAGTTTATATCTTACTGTAACTTCTCTGTACTTTGATGTTTAGAGATGAAATCTCTCTATTTTGTACACATCATGTGTACAAAAACTAGGATACTAGTTCATCTCACCTCCAGCTCTTAAGTTTCATGATTTCACACACTTCATAGAAACCTTTTTTCTTTTCATTCAAAATCCTGCAGATTTCGGCCTTCCAGGCGAACTGCCTGCATTTTCAGCAAGAACAGTCTTGAATCCAAACAGACTCAAAGAAGCAATTTATATGTTACTGTAACTTCTCTTTACTTTGATGTTTAGAGATGAAAACTTTCTATGTTGTACAGTTCATCGAGTAGAATAATATAGTTGTCCTACTCATCTCCTGCTCTTAAGTTTCCTGATTTCTCGCACTACTTAGAACCCTTGTTTTCATTCAAAATCCTGCAGTTTCGGCCTTTCAGACGAACTGCCTGCGTTTTCAGCTGAACTCTCCTGAATTATAAACAGTCTCCAAGGGAACATTTTATATCTTACTGTATCTTCTCTGTATTTTCATATTTAGAGATGAAATTTCTCTATGTTATAAATTTCATGGAGTAGAATAGGATACCTTTCCATCTCACATCCAGTCTTAATTTTCATGATTTCTAGCACTTCTTAGACCCTTGTATTCATTCAAAACACTGGGGATTTCGGCCTGTCAGTCAAGTGCCAGCATTTTCAGCAAGAATGCTCCTGAATCTGAACAGACTCCAAAGGAGCAGTTTATATCTTACTGTTACTTCTACTTCTCTATACTTTGATGTTTAGAAATAAAATCTCTCTATGTTGTACACTTCATGGAGTACTATAGGATAACAGTCCATCTCCCCTCCAGCTCTTAAATACTTGATCCTAGCACTTCTTGGAAAACCTTGTTTTCATTCAAAACCCTGCAGATTTCAGCCTTTCAGGCAAAGTGCCAGCATTTTTACGAGAATTTCACAATAATGTTCCTGAATCAAGGTGACTCCAAATGAGCAGTTTATAACTGCTGTAACTTCTTTGTATTTTGATGTTTATTGATGAAATCTCTCTATGTTGTACACTTCTTGGAGTAGAATAGGATACCCGTCCATCTCACCACCAGCTCTTAAATTTCATAATTTCTAGCACTTCTTAGAAATGTTTGTTTTCATTAAAAATTCTTCAGATTGCACCCTTTCATGTGAACTCTGCGTTTTCAGCTGAACTCTCCTGAATTACAAGCATACCAAAGGAATAATTTATATCTTACTGTAACTTCTCTGTACTTTGATGTTTAGAGATGAAATCTTTCTGTATTGTACACTATATGGAGTAGAATAGGATACCAGTCCTTCTCACTTCCAGCTCTTAATTTTCATGATATCTAGCATTTCTTACAAACCCTTGTTTTCTTTGAAAATCCTGCGGATTTCGGCATTTCAGGCAAACTGTGAGCATTTTCTGCGAGAATGCTCCGTATTCCAAACAGACTGCATAGGAGCATATTATCTTATGTTTTTTTCTCTGTACTTTGATATTTAGAGATGAAATCTCTCTATGTTAGACACTTTATTAAATAGACTAAGATAGCTGTCCATCTCACCTCCAGCTCTTGTTTCATATTTTTTCTCATTTCTTAAAAATCCTTGTTTTCATTCAAAATCCTGTGGATTTTGGCCGTTCAGGTGAAATCTCTGCGTTTTCAGCTGAACTCTTCAGAATTTCAAACAGACTCCAAAGAGGCAGTTTATATCTTACTGTAACTCTATGTACTTCGATTTTTATTGATGAAATCTCTATATTGTACACCTCTTGGAGAAGAATAGGATACCAGTCCATCGCACCCTCAGGTTTTTTTTTTTTTTTTTACAAACTTTGAGCATACTTTATTTACTTAGGGGCCAAACAAGGCAGCATTTGGTCCATTAAGAAAGACACCTCTTTGAAAATACATCACAGTGTTTTCAAGTGATCCCAGTCACAGGATTGGGGGATGGGAGTGAAAATCTTTGGATGATATTGCTCAGGACACCTTTGTATTTGATATAAAGGGTCCCTTCACATATCATGGGCAGAATGCAAGAGTACAGGACTGTGGAATGTGCTGGGCAACTGCTAAGAGCACCCAGGACAGGTAGAGTGGTCTATCAGTGGTGTGTTCAGGAGGGAGATCAGCCTATCCACCCTTCCTGAGAAATCCAGTAAACGTGATTTGCTGAGTCACTGCTCCCAAAAACACACCCAGTCTCTTTCAAATTTTGCTCCAATTCTGTGTGGAACCAGGGTGATTATTCAAACCCTGCCTGTTCTGAGCTGCAGGACAGATAGGATTAACAGTTTGATTTCTTAGGCTGGCATCCCATGAAGTTTTGAGATAAAAGCTGAGGTCTTAGAGCATTGACCTTAGAGAACATTGTCACCAGTCCAGAGTAAATGAAAACTTGATTCCTTAGAAGTAACACTGTATCTCCGTATTTCTACCTATACCCTCCAATCAATTTAAAAATTAATATCCCCTTAACTTGCACTTCTTAAGACTCTGTCCACATGTAAGAGAAATGGCCATACTACAACTTGCTACTCTCCCAACACTCCTCTTGAGCCCCTCATCATTCTTCCTATTCCCTCCTTACCCTGACCAGCCCTCCTCTCTGCCCAGCACTTAAGAGCAGGGATCACTCCACAGGGTGATGAGCAGCAGTGCAGTCTCGCCTGGCCTTCTATTACTAGGAAGTGGCTTTGGAGAAGTCTGCTAAGATGCTGGCAAAGACAACATCGGGAGTCTGGGATCCATCAATGGCAGAGTGGATACCTCTTTTGCTGTAGTACTGCACCAAGGGGGTGGTCTGAGTGTGGTAGGCCTCCAAGCAGATTTTTACGGCCTTCTTGTTATTGTCTGACCTACATATCAAGGGTTCTCCAGTGTGCCATCTTTCATAGGTTCCTTTGGGGGGTTGAACTCCTCTTGGTAGGAACGGCCACTCTTGGGGTGAATCAGCCTTTCTGTGATTCTGCGGATCAGCAGAGAGTCTGGGATGCTGAATTCAATCATAGAATCAAGCTTCTCTTTCCTCTTCTCCATGAGGTCATGAAGCATTTCTGTCTGCCTCACAATCTGAGGGATGCCATCTAGAAGAAAACCATCTTTGCATGGCGGGATCTCAAAATTCTTCTCAATGAGATCCACTAACATTTCATCACTCACCAGTTTTCCAGCATCCATGGTGCCTACAGCTTTTTTTCCAGTCCTGAGCCAGAAGCAACCATGACTATAAGCATGTCCAGTATCCAAATGGCACACAGAAATTTTTCGCCACCTTGGGTGCCTGGGTACCCTTGCCCACCCCAGGAGGCCCCAGGAGCACTGACTGGATGCCTTTAGGACTCTCTTCGGCTGGTTCGGACCTGGACACATTGGGAGCCATGGCCACGGAATTCTCTCACTTCAGCTCTTAAGTTTCATGATTTCTAGCATTTCATAGACCCCTTGTTTTTATTAAAAATCCTGTGAATTTCAGCCTTTCAGGTGAATTGTGAGGGTTTTCAGTGAGAACACTCCTGAATTCAAAGAGACACCAAAGGAGCAGTATATATCTTACTGTACCTTCTCTGTAATTGAAGTTTAGAGATGAACTCTCTTTATGTTGTACACTTAATTGAGTATAATAGGATACCAGTCCATCTCACCTCCAACTCTTAAGTTTCTCAACTTCTTAGAATACCCTTGTTTTCATCCAAAATCCTGCGAATTTTGACCTTTCAGGCAAACTGCCAGCATTTTCAGTGAGAACTCTTCTGGAAAGAAACAGATTCCAAAGGTGCAGTTTATATCTTAATGTAACTTCTTTGTACTTTTATGTTTAGAGATTAATATCTCAATGTACTACAGTTCATCGAGTAGAATGAGATAGCTCTCCATCTCACCTGCAGGTCTTAAGTTTCATGATTTCTAGCACTTCTTAGAATCCATGTTTTCATTCAAAATCCTGCAGATTTTGACCTTTCAGGTGAACTGGGAGCGTTTTCAGCGAGAACGCTCCTGAATCCAGGGAGACTCCAAAGAAACACTTTATATCTTACTGTAATCTCTGTACTTTGATGTTTAGAGATGAAATCTCTCTATGTTGTACACTTCACCGAATAGAATAAGATATATGTCCATCTCACCATGAGCTCTTAAGTTTCAGGACTTCTCACACTTCTTAGAAACCATTGTTTTCATTCACAAACCTGTGGATTTCGGCCTCAGGCGAACTGCCTGTGTTTTCAGCTGAACTCTCCTGAATTATAGACTCCAAGGAGCAGTTTATATCTTACTATAATTTCTCTGTACTTTGATGCTTAGAGATGAAATCTCTCTATGTTGTATACTTCATGAAGTAGAATATGTTACCAGTTCATCTCTCCCTCATCTCTAAAGTTTCATGATTTCTAGCACTTCTTAGAATCCCTTGTTTTTATTCAAAATCCTGCAGATTTCGACCTGTCAGGTGAACTTCCTGTGTTTTCAGCAAGAAGGCCCCTGATTTACAAAAAGACTACAAAGGAACAGTTTACATCTTAGTGTAACTTCTCTGTACTTTGGTGTTCAGAGATGAAATCTCTTTTTTGTACATCTCATGGAGTAGAATAGGATATCAGTCCATTGCAACCTCAGCTCCTATGTTTCATTTCTAGCTCTTCTTAGAGAGCCTTGTTTTCATTCAAACTCCTGTGTATTTCGGCCTTTCATGTGAACTGCCTGAGTTTTCAACTGAACTCTCCTGAATTACAGACTCCATATGAGCAGTATATATCTCACTGTAACTTCTCTGTACTTTGATGTTTTGATATAAAATCTGTCTATGTTGAACACTTCATGGAGGCAAATAGGATTTCATTCCATCTCACCTCCAGCACCTAAGTTTCATGATTTCTAGCACTTTTGGAAATTCATTCTTTCATTCAAAATCCTGTGGATTTCTAACTTTTAGGCAAACTGCCAGCATTTTCAGTGAATATGCTCCTGAATCCCAGCAGAAACCAAAGGAGCAGTTTATAACATACTGTAAATTCTCTGTACTTTGGTGTTTAGAGTTGAAATCTCTCTGTTGTACACCTCATGGAGTAGAATAGGATACAAGTCCATTGAAACCTCAGCTCCAAAATTTCATGATTTTTAGCCCTCTTAGGAACCCTTTTTTTCTTTTAAAATCCTGCAGATTTTGGCCTGTGATGCAAACTACCTGCGTTTTCAGTGAGAAGGCTCCTGAATTACAAAAGACTACAAAGAGAAGTTTATATCTTACTGTAACTGCTCTGCACCTTGATGTTTAGGGATGAAATCTCTCCATGATGTACAATTCATGGAGTCAAATAGTATACCAGTCCATCTCATCTCCAGCTCTTAAGTTTCATGATTTCTAGCCCTTCTTAGAACCCTTGTTTTAATTTAAAATCCTGCGGATTTTGGCCTTTCAGGTGAACTGACTGCGTTTTCAGCTGAAGGCTCTGAATTACAAACAGACACCAAAGGAACAGTTTATATCATACTGTAACTTCTCTGTACTTGGATGTTTAGATATGAAATCTCTCAATGTTGTACATTTCATCTAGTCGAATAAGGTAGCTTTCCGTCTCATCTCTATTCTTAAGTTTCATGATTTCTTGCACTCTTAGAAACCCTTGTTTTCATTCAAAATCCTGTGGCTTTTGGCCTGTCAGGTGAACCGCCTGCATTTTCAGCTGAACTCTCCTGAATTACAAACAGACTACAAAGGAACATTTTATAAATTACTGTAACTTCTCTGTACTTTAATGTTTAGATTTGAAATCTCTCTATATTGTACACTTCATGGAGTCGAATAGGATATCAGTCCATATCACCTCCAGCTCTTAAGTTTCATGATTTCTAGCACTTTTTCAAAACCTTGCTTTCATTCAAAATCCTGAGGATTTTGGCCTTTCAGGTGAACTGACTGTGTTTTCAGCAGAACTCTCCTGAATTACAAACAGTCTCCAAAGTAGCAGTTTATATCTTACTGTAATTTTTCTGTACTTGATATTTAGAGATGAAATCTCTATGCTGTACACTGCATGGAGTCGAATAATATGAATCCATCTCACCTACAGCTCTTAAGTTCATGACATCTCGCACTTCTTAGATACCCTTGTTTTCATTAAAAATCCTATGGATTTTGGTCTTTCAGGTGTACTGTCAGCGTTTTCAGTGAGAATGCTCCTGAATCCAAATAGAATTCAAAGGAGCAGTTTATATCTTAGTGTAAATTCTCTGTACTTTTATGTTTGTTGATGAAATCTCTCTATTCTACACCTCATGGAGTAGAACAGGATACCAGTCCAACGCACCCTCAGCTGTTAAGTTTCAAATTTTCTAGCACTTCTTAGAAACCTTTGTTTTAATTCAAAATCCTGTATATATTGGCCTTTCAGGCAAACTACATGCATTTTCAGCTGAACGCTCCTGAATTACAAACAGACTCCAAAGGAACATTTTATATTCTACGGTAACTTCTCTGTACTTTGAAGTTTGGAGATGAAATCTCTCTATGTTGTACAGTTCATGGAGTAGAATAGGATAGCAGTCCATCTCACCTCCAATCTTAAGTTTCATGATTTCTCGCAGTTCTTAGAAACACTTGTTTTATTTGAAAATCCTGCACATTTAGTTTTCAGGTGATCAGCCTGCGTTTTCAGCTGAACTCTCTGAATTACAAATAAATTCCAGAGGAACATTTTATATCATACTGTAACTTCTCTATACTTTGATGTTCAAAGATGAAATCTATCTGTTGTACACTTCATGGAGTAGAATAATATACCTGTCCATCTCACCTGCAGCTCTTAATTTTCATGATTTCTAGCACTTCTTAGAAAGCCTTCTTTTCACTCAAAATCCTGCGGTATTTGCCTTTCAGGTGAACTGACCTTTTCAGTGAGAAGCCTTCTGAATTACAAAAAGACTACAAAGGAGCAGTTTATATCTTACTGTTACTTCTCTGTACTTTGATGTTTAGAGATGAAATCTCTCTACGTTGTAAACCTCATGGAGTATAATAGGATACCCTTCCATCGCAACCTCAGCTCTTAAGTTTCATGATTTCTAACTCTTGTTAGAAACCTTTGTTTCATTCAAAATCCTGCGGATTTTGGCTGTTCAGGTAAACTCCCTGCATTTTCTGCTGAATGCTCCTGAGTTAAAAACAGACTCCACTGTAACCTCTCTGTAATTTGATGTTTAGAGGTGAAATCTCTCTATGTTGTACAGTTCATCGAGTAGATTAAGATAGCTTTACATCTCACCTCTATTCTTAAGTTCCATGATTTCTTGCACTTCTTAGAAACCCTTGTTTCATTAAAAATCCTGTGGATTTCGACCTGTTACTCAATCTGTTGCGTTTTCAGCTGAACTCTCCTGAATTACAAACAGACTCCAAAGGAACATTTTATAGTTTACTATGTTTAGAGATGAAATCTCTGTATGATGTGCACTTCATGGAGTTGAACAGGATATCAGTCCATATCACCTCCAGCTCTTAAGTTTCATGATTTCTAGCACTTTTTTGAAACCTTGCTTTCATTCAAAAGCCTGTGGATTTCAGTCTTTCAGGTGAACTGACTGTGTTTTCAGTGTGAACACTCCTGAATCCAAACAGATTCCAAAGGAGCAGTGTTTATATCTTACTGTAACTTCTCTATACTTTGTTGTTTAGAGATGAAATCTCTCTGTTGTACACTTCATGGAGTAGAATGATATACTGTCCATCTCACCTCCAGGTATTAAGTTCCATGATTTCTAGCACCTCTTAGAAACCCTTGTTTTCATTGAAAATCCTGTGAAATTTGGCCTGTCAGGCGAACTGTCTGCGTTTTTGGTGAGAAGGATCCTGAATCCAAACAGATTCCAAAGGAACAGTTTATATCTTACTGTCACTTCTCTGTACTTTGATGTTTAGAGATGAAATCTTTCTATTTTGTACAGTTTATCGAATAGAATGATATAGCTGTCCATCTAAACTCCTGGTCTTAAGTTTCATTATACTAGCACTTCATAGAAACCCTTGTTTTCATTCAAAATCCTCTGAATTTCAGTCTCTCTCAGGTGAACTGCCTGTGTTTTCAGCCAGGAGGCTCCTGGATTACAAAAAGACTACTAACAGTTTATATCTACTGTAAATTCTCTGTACTTTGATGTTTAGAGATGAAATCGCTCTATGTTGTACATAATAGAGTCAAATAGGATACCAGTCCATCTCACCTCCAGCTCTTAAATTTCATGATTTCTAGCAATTTTTGGAAAACCTTTTTTCCATTCAAAACCCTGCGGATTTCGGACTTTCGGGCGAAATGCCAGCATTGTCAGCAAGAACGCTCCTGAATCCAAGCAGACTCCAAATGAGTTGTTTATATCTTAATGTAAATTTTCTGTACTTTGATGTTTGTTGATGAAATCTCTCTATTGTCCACTTCATGGAGTAGAACAGGATTCCAGTCCAACGCACCCTCAGCTCTTAAGTTTAAAGATTTCTAGCACTTCTTAGAAACCCTTGTTTTCATTCATAATCCTGTAGATTTTGGACTGTCAGGTGAACTGTCTGCATTTTCAGTGAGAATGCTCCTGAATTCAAAAAGGCTACAAAGCAGCAGTTTATATCTTACTGTAATATCTCTGTACTTTGATGTTAGGAGATGAAATCTCTCTATGCTGTGCACTTCTGGAGTAGAATAGGATACTAGTCAATCTCACATACAGCTCTTAAGTTTCATGGTTTCTTGCACATCTTATTAACCCTTGTTTTATTCAAATCCTGTGGATTTCGGCTTTTCAGGAGAACTGCCAGCATTTTCAGCGAGAACGCTCCTGATTCGAAACATTCCAAAGGAGCAGTTTATATATTATTGTAAATTCTCTGTCTTTGATGATAAAGATGAAATCTCTCTATGTTGTACACTTTATTGAGTAGAATAAGAGAGCTGTCCATCTCATCTCCAGGATTTAATTTCATGATTTCTAGTGTTCTTAAAACCCTTGTTTTCATTCAAAATTCTGTGTATTTCAGCCTGTCAGGCAAACTGCCTGTGTTTTCAGTTGAACTCTCCTGAATTGCAAAAAGACTCCAATGAAATAGTTTATATATTAGTGTAACTTCTCTGTATATTGATGTTTAGAGATGAAATATCTAAATGTTGTATACCTCATGGAGTAGAATAGAATATATGTCCATCGCAACCTCTGCCCTTAAGTTTCATGATATTCAGCAATTCTTAGAAACCATTGTTTTCATTCAAAATCCTGCGGATTTTGACCTTTCAGAAGAAATGCCAGCCTTTTTAGTGAGAACGCTCCTGATCCAAACTGACTCCAAAGGAGCAGTATATATCTTACTGTAACTTCTCTGTACTTTGATGTTTAGTGATGAAATCTCCCTTTGTTTTACAGTTCATCGAGTAGAATGAGATAGCTGTCCATCTCACATCCAGAGCTTAAGTTTCATGATGTCTTCCACTTCTTAAAAACCCTTGTTTTCAGTCAAAATCCTGCAGATTTTGGCCTGTAAGGTGAACTGCCTGCGTTTTCAGTTGAGAAGTTTCCTGAATTAAAGAATACAAAAAAGGAGCAGTATATATCTTAGTGTAACTTCTCTGTACCTTGATGTTTAGAGATGAAATCTCTCTAAATTGTACACCTCATGGAGTAGAATAGTAAACCAGTCCATCCCAAACTGAGCTCTTAAGTTTCATGATTTCTAGCTCTTTTTAGAAACCCTGTTTTCATTCAAAATCTTGCAGTTTTCGGTCTTTCTGGCAAACTGCTGTGTTTTCAGCTGACCTCTCCTTAAGTACAGACTCCAAAGAAGCAGTTTATATCTTACACTAAAATCTCTGTACTTTGAAGTTTAGAGATGAAATCTCTCTATGTTGCACTTCATGGATTAGAAAAGAATACCAGTCCATCTCACCTCCACTCTAAATTTTCTTGATTTCTAGTACTTTTTGGAAACCGTTGTTTTCATTCCAAATACTGTGGATTTCGGTCTGTCAGGCGAACTACAAGCATTTAGTGAGAATGCTCCTGAATCCAAGAAGATTCCAAGGAGCAGTATACAACTTACTGTAAACACTCTGTACTTTGATGTTTAGAGATGAAATCTCTCTATGTTGTACAGTTCATCCAGTAGAATAGGATAGCTGTCGACCACAACCTCAATTTTCATAATTACTAGCTCTTCTTAGAAAACCATGTTTTAATTCAAAATCCTGCAGATTTCGGCCTTTAATGTGAACTGCCTGAGTATTCAGCGAGAACCTTCCTGAATCCAAAAGACTCCAAAGGAGCAGTTTATATCTTACTGTAACTTCTCAGTACATTGATGTTTGAGATGAAATCTCGCTATGTTGTACACCTCATGGAGTAGAATATGATACCAGGCCATCTCACCTCCAGTTCTTAAGTTTCTGAATCCATGCTCTAATTAGAAACCAATGTTTTCATGCAAAATCATGCAGATCTCAGCCTGTCAGTTGAACTGCCTGTGTTTCCAGTGAGAAGGTTACTGAATTACAATAAGATTCCAAACAAGCAGTTTATATCTTACTGTAAATTCTCTACTTTGAGATTAAGTGATGAAATCTCTCTATGTCGTACAGTTCATCGAGTAGAATGAGATAGCTGTCCATCTCACCTCCTCCTCTTAAGTTTCATGATTTATTGCATTACTTAGATATCCTTGTTTTCTTTCAAAATCCTGCGGATTTTGACCTTCCAGGTGATTTGCCTGCACTTTCAGGTGAATGCTCCTGAATTCCAGACTCCAAAATACAGATATATCTTAACTGTAATTTCTCTCTAATTTTATTTTTGGAGATGAAATCTCTCTATGTTGTACAACTCATGGAGTAGAATAGGATACCAGTCCATCTCACCTCCAGCTCTAAAGTTTCATCATTTCTAGCACTTCTTATTAACCCTTGTTTACATTCAAAATCCTGCAGTTTTCGGCCTTTTAGGCGAACTACCAGTGTTTTCAGTGAGAACACTCCTGAATCCAAACAGACTCCAAAGGAGCAGTTTATATGTTTACTGTAAATCTCTATACTTTGTTGTTTAGAGATGAAATCTCTCCATGTTGTACAGTTCATCGAGTAGAATGATATACCATCCATCTCACCTCCAGGTATTAATAAGTTTCATGATTTCTAGTACCTAAGAAACCCTGTTTTCATTGAAAATCCTGCGAAATTCAGCCTGTCAGGTGAACTGCCTGCGTTTTCAGCAAGAAGGATCCTGAATCCAAACAGATTCCAAAGGAGAAGTTTATATCTTACTGTAACTTCTCTGTTCTTTGTTGTTTAGGATGAATTCTCTCTGTGGTGTACATCTCATGGAGTAGAATAGGATACCAGTCAATCCCAAACTCAGCTCTTAAGTTTCATGATTTCTAGCTCTTCTCAGAAAACCTTCTTTTCGTTCAAAATCCTGCATATTTTGGTCTTTCTGCTGATCTGCCTGCATTTTCAGCTGATGCTCCTGAATTACAAACAGACTCCAAATGAGCAGTTTATATCTTAATGTAACTTCTCTGTACTTTGATGTTTAGAGATGAAATCTCTCTATGTTTTGTAGTTCATTGAGTAGAATGATATACTGTCCATCTCACTTCCAGGTCTTAAGTTTCATGATTTCTAGCACTTCTTAGAAACTCTTGTTGTCATTCAACTTCCTGGGATTTCGGCCTGACTGGCAGACTTCCTGCATTTTCAGAGAGAAATCTCCTGAATTACAAAAAGACTACAAAATACCAGTTTATATCTAAATCTAATTTCTCTGCAATATGATATTTAGAGATGAAAAATCTGTATGATGTCCACCTCATGGGGTAGAATAGGATATCAGTCCATCTCACCTACAGCTCTTAATTTTCATTATTTAGCACTTCTTAATAACCCTTGTTTTCATTCAAAATCCTGCAGATTTTGGCCTTTCAGGCAAACTGCAAGCTTTTTCAGCATGAACGCTTATGAAACCAAACAGATTCCAAAGGAGCAGATTATATCTTACTGTAACTTCTCTGTACTTTGATGTTTAGAGATGAAATCTCTATGTTGTACAGTTCATTGAGTAGAATGATATACTGTCCATCTCACTTCCGGTTCTTAAGTTTCATGATTTCTAAGACTTCTTAGAAACCCTTGTTTTCATTCAAAATCCTGGGATTTTGGCCTGACAGGCAGACTTACTGCATTTTCAGCGAGAAGGCTCCTGAATTACAAAAAGACTACAAAGGAGCAGTTTATATCTTACTGTAACTTCTCTGTAATTTCTCATGTTTGGCAGAGAAATCTATATATGTTATACACCTCATGGAGTATGATAGGATACCAGTCCATGGTAATTTAGCTCTTAAGTTTCATGATTTCTAGATCTTCTTAGAAACCCTTGTTTTCATTCAAAAACCTGCGGATTTCAGACTTTCAGGCAAACTGCCTGCATTTTCAGCTGAACTCTCCTGAATTACAGACTCCAAAAGAGCAGTTTATATCTTACTGTAACTTCTGTGTACTTTGATGTTTTGATATAAAATCTGTCTATGTTGAACACTTCATGGAGTCAAATAGGATACGAGTCCGTATCACCTCCAGCTCTTGAGTTTCATAATTTCTAGCACTTTGGGAAACCCTTGCTTTCATTCAAAATTCTGCGGATTTTGGCCTTTCACATGAACTGCCAGCATTTTCAGCATTAACCCTCCTGAATCCAAGCAGATTCCAAAGGTACAGTTTGTATCTTACTGTAACCTCTCTGTACTTTGATGTGTAGAGATGAAATCTCTCTATGTTGTACACTTCATGGAATCAAATACAAAACCAGTCCATCTCACCTCCAGGTCTTAAGTTTCATGATTTCTCTCAATTTTAAGTAAACCCTTGTTTTCTTTCAAATCCTCCAGATTTCGATCTTTAAGGTGAATTGTCAGCATTTTCAGCAAGAACGGTCCTGAATCCAAACAGATTCCAAAGGATCAGTCTATATCTTAGTGTAAGTTCTCTGTACTTTGATGTTTACACATGAAATCTTTCTATATTGTACATTTCATCGAGTAGAATGATATACACTCCATCTCACCACTAGGTTTTAAGTTTCATGACTTCTAGCACTTCTTAGAAATTCCTGTTTTCATTCAAAATCCTGCATATTTCGGCATTTCTGGCAAACTGTTTGCGTTTTCAGCTGTACTCTCCTATATTACAGACTCCAAAGGAGCAGTTTATATCTTACTGTATATTCTCATACTTTGATGTTTATAGATGAAATCTCTCTGTTGTACACTTCATGGAGTAGAATGGAATACCAGTCCATCTCACCTCCAGCTATTAAGTTTCATAATTTCTAGCACTTTTTGGAAATGATTGTTTCAATTGAAAATCCTGTGGATTTCAGGCTTTCAGTTGAACTGCCAGCGTTTTCAGCAAGAACACTCCTGAATACAAGCGAATTCCAAAAGAGCTATTTATAACATACTGTAAAGTCTGTATTTATGTTTGGTGATGATATCTCCCTAAGTTGGACACCTGATGGAGCAGAATAGGATACTAGTCCATCGCAACCTGAGCTGTTAAGTTTCATGTTTTCTACCACTTCATATAAACCCTTGTTTTCATTCAAAATCCTGCTGATTTCAGCCTGTCTGTTGAACTGCATAGTTTTCAGCGGAAGTCTCCTCAATTACAGACTCCAATGGAGAAGTTTATATCTTACTGTACCTTCTCTGTTCTTTGATGTTTAGTGATGAAATCTCCCTATGTTGTAAATCTTATGGTGTAGAATAGGACACCAGTCCATTAAAACTCAGCTCTAAAGTTTCATGATTTCTAGCACTTCTTAGAAACCTTTCTTTACTTTCAAAATCCTGTGGAATTCAACCTTTCATGTGAACTGCCTGTGTTTTCAGCTGAACGCAACTGAATTACAGACTCCAAAGGAACAGTTTATATCTTAGTAACATCATTGTACTTTGATATTTAGAGATGAAATCTCTGTATGTTGTACACTTCATGAAGTAGAATAGGATACCATTCTATCTCACATTCAGCTCTAAGTTTCATGATTTCTAGCACTTCTTAGAAACCCTTGTTTTCATTGAAAATCCTTCAGGTTTCCACCTGTCAGGTGAACTGCCTGTGTTTTCAGTGAGAAGGCAGCTCCTGAATTACAAAAAGACTACAAAGGAGTATTTTATATCTTACTATAATTTCTCTATACTTTGATGTTTAGAGATGAAATCTCTCTGTACAATTCTTGGAGTCGAATAGGATAACAGTCCATCACAACCTCAGCTCTTAAGTTTCATGATTTCTAGCTCTTCTTTAAAAACCTTGTTTTCATTCAAAATCCTGCAAATTTCAACCTTTCAGGTGAACCGCCTGCCTTTTCAACTGAATTCTCCTGAATTACAGACTCCAAAGTAGCAGTTTATATCTTACTGTAACTTCTCTGTACTTGATGTTTAGAGATGAGTTGTCTCTATGCTTACAGATCATCGAGTAGAATGATATAGCTCTCCAACTCACCTCTAGGTCATAAGTTTCATGATTTCTAGCACTTTTGCAAACCCTTGTTTTTATTCAAAATCCTGCAGATTTGGGCCTCTTAGGTGAACTGCCAGCCTTTTCAGCGAGAATGCACCTGAAACCAACAGACTCCAAATGAGCAGTTATTAACTTACTGTTTATTCTCTGTACTTTGATATTTACTCATGAAATCTCTCTATGTTGCACAACTCCTGTGCAATCCTGGACAATACCAGTCCATTGCACACTCAGCTTCTAATCTTCTGATTTATTGCACTTCTTACAAACCCTTGTTTACATTCAAAATCCTGCTGATTCGGCCTGTCAGGTGAACTGCCTGTGTTTTCAGCTGAACTCTCCTGAATTACAGACTCAAAGGGGCGGCTTTCATCTTACTGTAACTTCTCTGTTCTTTGATGGTTAGAGATAAAATCTCTGCATGTTGTATACCTCATGGTGTCCAATAGAATACCAGTCCATCTCACATGCAGCTCCTAAGTTTCATGATTTCTAGCTCTTCTAGAAACCCTTGTTTTCATTAAAAAACCTGTGAGTTTCGTGCTTTCACACAAACTGCCAGCGATTTCAGTGTGAAAGCTCCTGAATCCAAGCAGACTCTAAACGTGCAGTTTATATCTTTCTGTAACTTCTGTACTTTGATG
Organism: Uropsilus gracilis; assembly: GCA_004024945.1. Taxonomy (NCBI): domain Eukaryota; kingdom Metazoa; phylum Chordata; class Mammalia; order Eulipotyphla; family Talpidae; genus Uropsilus; species Uropsilus gracilis. Next base: position 57,688 of record PVHY01006749.1, read on the forward strand.
TGTAGAGATGAAATCTCTCTGTTGTAACTTCATGGATTCGAATAGGAAACCAGTCCATCTCACCTCCAGCTCTTAAGTTTCATGATATGTAGCAGTTTTTGGAAACCCTTCTTTTCATTAAAAATCCTGAGGATTTTGGCCATTCAAATTAACTGTCAGTGTTTTCATCAAGAACTTCCTTAATCCAAATAGAATCCAAAGGAGTATTTTATATCTTACTGTAACTTCTCTGTACTTTGATATTTAGTGATGAAATCTCTCTATGTTGTAAATCTCATGGAGTGGAATACGATACCAGTCCATAAAACTCAACTCTTAATTTCATGATTTCTAGCTCTTCTTAGAAACCCTTCTTAACTTTCAAAATCTTGCAAATTCAATCTTTCAGGTGAACTGTCTGTGTTTTCAGCTGAACACTCCTGAATTACAAACAGACTCTAAAGGAACAGATAATATCTTAATATAACATCTCTGTACTTTGATATATATAGAGAAGAAATCTCTGTTAGTTGTACACTTTATGGAGTAGAATAGGATACCAGTTCTTCTAACCTCCACCTCTTAATTATCATGATTTCTAGCACTTCTTAAAAAAACTTGTTTTCATACAAAATTCTGCGGATTTTGGCCTGCCAGGTGATCTGCTTGGTTTTTCAGCAAGAAGGCTCCGGATTTACAAACAGAATACAAAGGAACAATTTATATCCTACTGTAACTTCTCTGTACTTTCATCATTTCTAGCTCTTCTTAGAAAACCTTGTTTTCATTCAAAATCCTGCATATATCAGACTTTCTGGCAAACTGCCTGCATTTTCAGCTGAACTCTCCTGAATTACAGACTCCTAAGGAGCAGTTTATATCTTATTGTAGCTTCTCTCTACTTTGATATTTAGAGATGAAATCTCTGTATGTTGTACACTTCATGGATTAGAATAGGATACCAGCCATCTCACATCGAGCTCTTAATTTCTTGATTTCTAGCACTCTTTAGAAACCCTTGTTTACAATCAAAATCCTGTGGATTCAGCCTTTCAGGTGAACTGCCAGTGTTTTCATCGAGAACACTCCTGAATGCAAATAGATTCCAAAGGAGCAGTGTATATCTTACTGTAATTTCTCTGTTCTTTGATATTAAGAGATGAAATCTCTCTATGTTGTACAGTACATTGAATAGAATAAGATAGCTGTCCATCTCACCTGTAGCTCTTAATTTCATGATTTCTTGCACTTTATAGAAACCCTTGTTTTCTTTCAAAATCCTGCAGATTTCGGCTTTTCGGGTGTACTGCCTGTGTTTTCAGCTGAACTTTCCTGAATTACAAAAAGACTTCAAAGCAGCAGTTTATATCTTACTGTAACTACATGTACTTTGATGTTTAGTGATGAAATCTATGAATTGTGCACAGTTCATCAAGTAGAATAAGATAGCTGTTCATTTCAACTCCATCTTTTAAGTTTTATGCTTTGTCGCACTTCTTATAAACAATTGTTTTCATTCAAAATCCTGCAGATTTCAGCCCTTCAGGGGAACTGCAAGCCTTTCAGTGAGAACGCTCATGAATGCAAACATACTCCAAAGAAACAGTTTATATCTTACTGTAACTTCTCTTTACTTTGATGTTTAGAGATGAAATATCTGTGTTGTTCAGATCATCGAGCAGAATAAGATAGCTGTCCATCTCACCTCCAGCTCTTAAGTTTATGATTTCTCACATATCTTAGAAATCCTTGTTTTCATTCAAAATCCTGCAGATTTTGGCTTTTTAGGTGAACTGCGAGCATTTTCAGAGAGAAAGCTCCTGAATCCAAATATACTCCAAAGGAACAGTTGATATCTTCCTGTAACTTCTCTTTACTTTGATATCTATATATGAAATCTCTCTATGTTGTACAGTTCATCAAGTAGAATAAGATAGCTGTCCATCTCACTGCCAGATCTTAAGTTCGTGATTTCTCGCACTTCTAAGAATCAAATGTTTTCATTCAGAACCATGCGAATTTTGGCCTTTCTTGCGATGCATGCGTTTTCATCTGAACTCTCCTGAATTACAAACAGACTCCAAAGGAACATTTTATATCTTACTGTAACGCTCTGTACATTGATGTTTAGGGATGAAATCTCTCTATGTTTTACAGTTCATCTAGTAGGATAAGATAACTCTCCATCTCACCTCCAGATCTTAAGTTTATTATTTCTAGCTCTTCTTAGTAATACTTGATTTTATTCAAAATCCTGTAGATTTTGGATTTTCAGGCAAACAGCCTGCATATTCAGCTGAACACTACTGAATTACAAACAGACTCCAAAGGAACAGTGTCTCTTACTGTAACTTCTCTGTTCTTTGATATTTAGAGATAAAATCTCTCTATGTGTACACTCATGGAGTAGAATAGGATACCATTCCATCTCACCTCCAGCTCATAATTTTCAAGATTTCTAGCACTTTTTGGAATCCCTTGTTTTCATTGAAAATACTGCGGATTTTGGCCTGTCAGGCAAACTGCATGCGTTTTCAGCGAGAAGGCTCCTGAATTGCAAAAACCTACAAAAGAGCAGTTTATATCTTACTGTAACTTCTCTATACTTTGATGTTTAGAGACGGAATCTCTCTATTTTGTACACCTCATGGAGTCGAAAGGATACCAGTCCAGCGCAACCTCAGCTCTTAAATTTCATATTTCTAGCTCTTCTTCAAAAACCTTGACTTCATTCAAAATCCAGTGCATTTAAGATTTTCAGGTGAACTGCCAGCGTTTTCAGCGAGAATGCTCCTGAATCTAAACAAACTTCGAAGGAGCAGTTTATACCTTACTGTAACTTCTCTGTTCTTTGTATTTAGAGATGAAATCTCTGTATGTTGTAATCTTCATGGAGTAGAATAGTATACCAGTCGATCTCACATCCAGCTCTTAATTTCATGATTTCTAGCACTTTTTAGAAACGCTCATTTTCATTCAAAATACTGTGGATTTCGGCCTTCAGGTGAACTGCCAGCGTTTTCATCGAGAATGCTCCTAAATTCGAACTCACTAAAAGGGGGCAGTTTATATCTTTCTGTAACTTATTTTTACTTTGATATTTAGAGATGAAATATCTCTGTGTTCAGATCATGAAGTAGAATAAGATAGCTGTCCATCTCACCTCCAGCTCTTAAGTTCAAAATTTCCGCACTTCTTAGAAACCCTTGTTTTCATTCAAATTCCTGTGGATTTTGCCAGTCAGGCAAACTGTCTGCATTTTCAGCTGAACGCTCTTTAATTACAAACAGACTCCAAAGGAACATTTTAAATCTTACTGCAACTTCTCTGTGCTTTGATATTTAGAGATTAAATTTCTCTATGTTTTACTACTCCTGGAGTAGAATAGGATACCACTCCATCTCATCTCCAGTGCTTAAGTTTGATGATTTCTAGCACTTCTTAGAAACCCTTATTTTCATTGGAAATACTATGGATTTCAGTCTTTTAGGCGAACTGCGAGCGTTTTCAGTGAGAACACTCCTGAATCCAAACAGACTCAAAGGATACGTTCATATCTTACTGTAACTTCTCTGTACTTTGATGTTTAGAGATGAATTCTCTATGTTGTGCACTTAATGTTGTAGAATGAGATACCCATCCATCGCACCCTCATTTCTTAAGTATCATGATTTATAGCTCTTCTTAGAAACACTTGTTTTGTTTTCTTTTCAAAATCCTGTGGATTTCCACCTTTCAGGCGAACTCCCTGTGTTCTCACTGAATGATCCTGAATTACAAACAGATGCCAATGGAAGAATTTATATCTACTGTAACTTCTCTGTACTTTGATATTTAGAGATGAAATCTCTCTATGTTGTACATTTCATGGAGTAGATTAGGATACCAGTCATCTCACCTCCATCTCTTAAGATTCATGATTTCTAGCACTTTTTAGAAACCCTTGTTTTTATTCAAAATCCTGCAGATTTCGACCTGTCAGGTGAACTGCCTGTGTTTTTAGCGTGAAGGCTCCTGAATAAGAAAAAGTCTACAAAGGAGCAGTTTATATCTTACTGTAACTTCTCTGTATTTTGTTGTTTAGAGATGAAATCTCTCAATGTTTTACAATTCATCTAGTAGAATAGGACACCAGTACATCTCAAAACAGCTCTTAAATTTCATGATTTCTAGCTCTTCTTAGAAACAATTGTTTTCATTCAAAATTCTGCAGATTTGAGACTGTCAGGCAAACTGCCTTTGTTTTGAGTGAGAACACTCCAAAATTGCAGACTCCAAAGAGCAGTTTATATATCTTAATGTAACTGCAGTTTATATCTTAATGTAACTGCTCTGTACTTTGATGTTTAGAGATGAAATCTCTCTATGTTGTACACCTCATGGCGTGGAACAGGATACCAGTCCATCACAATGTCAGCTCTTAAGTTTCATGATTTTTAGCCCTTCTTAGAAACCTTTGTTTAATTCAAAATCCTGTGGATTTCAGCCTTTTCTGCCTGCCTTTTCAACTAAACGCTCCTGAATTACAGACTCCAAAGGAATATTTTATATCCTACTGGAACTTATCTGCACTTTGATGTTTAGAGAAAAAAAAATCTCTCTATGTTCTACACTTTATGGAGTTGAATAGGATACGAGTCCATTTCACCTCCAGCTCTTAATATTTAATTTCTAGCACTTTTTAGAAACCCTCATTTTCATTCAAATTCTTGTGGATTTCAGCATTTTGGGGAACTGTAGGCATTTTCAGCAAGAACACGCCTGAATCCAAAACAACTACAAAGAAGTAGTTTATAACATACTGTAACTTCACTGTACTTTGATGTTTAGAGATGAAATCTCTCTATGTTGTACACTTCATCAAGTTGAATGATATACTGTCCATCCTAAGTCCAGGTCATAAGTTCATGAATTCTAGCACTTCTTAGAAACCCTTGTTTTCATTAAAAATCCTGCGGATTTCAGCCTTTCAGGCATTTTCAGCGAAAATGCTCCTGAATCCAGACACCAATGGAGCAGTTTATATCTTTGTGTATGTTCTCTGTACTTTGATGTTTAGAGATGAAATCTCTCTATGTTGTATACTCATGAAGTCGACTAGGATACCAGTCATATCACCTTCAGCTCTTACTTTTCATAATTTCTAGCACTTTTTAGAATCCCTGTGTTCATTCAAAATCCTGCTGATATAGGCCTTTCTGGTAAACTGCCTGTTTTTTGTGCTGAATTCTCCTGAATTACACACTCCAAAAGAGACGTTCATATGTTACTGTAAATTCTCTGTACTTTGATGTTTAGAGATGAAATCTCTCTATGTTGTACACGTCATGCAGTCAAATAGGATACCAGTCCTTAAACTACAGCTCTTATGTTTCATGATTTTTAGCTCTTTTAGAAACCCTTGTTTTCTTTCAAAATACTGTGGATTTGGGCTTTCAGGCAAACTGCCTGCGTTTTCAGCAAGAACGCTCCTAAATCCAAGCAGACACCAAAGGAGCAGTTTGTAACTTACGGTAAATTTCCTGTACTTTGATGTTTAGTGACTAAATCTCTCAAAGTTGTACACCTCATGGAGTAGAATAGAATACCAGTCCATCACACCCTGAGCTCATTAGTTTCATGATTTCTAGCACTTCTTAGAATCCCTTGTTGTCATTCAAAATATGCGGATTTTGGCCAGTAAGGTGAACTAACTGCGTTTTCAGCGAGTAGGCTCCTGAATTACAAACAGAATCCAGAGGAGCAGATTATATCTTACTGTAACTTCTCTGTACTTTGATGTTTAGAGATGAAATCTCTCTATGCTGTACACTCCATCAAATAGAATAAGATAGCTGTCCATCTCACCTCTAGCTCTTAAGTTTCACATTTTCCTACATTTCATAGAAATCCTTGTTTTCATTCAAATTCCTGTGAATTTCGGCCTTTCAAACGAAATCTCTGAGTTTTCAACTGAACTCTCCTGAATTACAAACAGACTCCAAAGAAGCATGTATATCTTACCTTAACTTCTAAGTACTTTGATGTTTATTGATGAAATCTTGCTATGTTGTACACTTCATGGAGTCAAATAGGATACCAAATCATCGCAATCTCAGGTCTTAAATTTCATGAGCTAGATCTTCTTAGAAACCCTTGTTTTCTTTCAAAATCCTGCGGATTGTGGACTTTCAGGTGAACTGCCAGCATTTTTCGTGAGAACTCTCCACAATCTAAATAGATACCAAAGGAGCAGTTTATATCTTACTGTAATTTCTCTGTGCTCTTATGTTTAGTGTTGAAATCTCTGTATGTTTTACAGTACATCGAGTAGAATGAAATACTGTCCATCTCATCTCCAGGTCTAAAGTTTCATTGTTTCTGGCACTTCTTAGAAACCCTTGTTTTCATTGAAAATATTCAGATTTGGGCCTGTTGGGTGAACTGCCTGCATTTTCAGTGAGAATGAAGCTCCTGAATTACAAAAAGACTATATAGGAGCAGTTTATATCTTACTAACTTCTCCTTAATTTGATGTTTAGAGATGAAGTCTATCTGTGTTGTACGCCTCATGGTGTAGAAAAGGATACCAGTCCATCGCAACCTAAGCTCTTAAGTTTCGTGATTTCTAGCTTTTCTTAAAAACCCTTGTTTTCATTCAAAATCCTGCATATTTCGGCCTTTCAGGTGAACTGCCTGCATTTTCCGCTGAACACTCTTGAATTACAGACTCCAAAGGAACAGTTTATATCTAATTGTCATGTCTCTATACTTGATTTTAGAGATGAAATGTCTCTATGCTGTACAGTTTATCGAGTAGAATGAGATAGCTCTCCAAATCACCTCCAGGTAAGTCTTACATTTTCTAGCACTTTTTGGAAACCCTTGTTTTCATTCAAAATCCTGCGTTTCGGCCTCTTAGGTGAACTGCCAGCCTTTTCAGCAAGAACGTGCCTGAAACCAAGCAGACTCCAAAGGAGCAGTTATTAACTTACTGTATATTCTCTGTACTTTGATGTTTAGTGATGAAATCTATGTTGCACACCTCCTGGAGTAGAGTTGGATACCAGTCCATTGCACAGTCAGTTCTTAATTTTCATGGTTTATTGCACTTTTTACAAACCCTTGTTTACTTTCAAAGTCCTGCCGATTTTGGCCTTTAGGCGAACTGCCAGCGTTTTCAGCTGAACTCTCCTGAATTACAGGCTCCAAAGGAGCATTTTGCATCTTATTGTAACTTCTCTGACTTTGATGTTTAGAGATGAAATCTATCTATGCTGTATACTTAATGGAGTAGATTAGGATACCAGTACGTCTCACATCCAGCTCTTAGCTGTCATGATTTCTAGCACTTTGTAGTAACCCTTGTTTTCATTCAAAATTTTGCAGATTTCGGCCTTTCAGGAGAACTGCCTGCGTTTTCAGTGAACGCTCCTGAATTACAGACTCCAAAGGAAGAGTTTATATGTTACTGTATCTTCTCTGTACTTTGATGTTTAGAGATGAAATCCCTCAATGTGTACAGTTCATCGAGGAAATAAGATAGGTGTCCTTCTCACCCCAGCTCTTAAGTTTCATGATTTCTTGGACATCTTAGAAACCCTTGTTTTCATTCAAATTCCTGCGAATTTCAGACTTTCAGGTCAGCTGCCAGCGTTTTCAGTGAGAATGATCCTGAATCCAAACAGACTCCAAAGGAGCAGTTTATATCTTACTCTAACTTCTCTGTACTTTGGTGGTTAGAGATGAACTCTCTCTATGTTGTATATCTCATGGAATTGAATATGATACCAGTCCATTAAAACTCAGCTCTTAAGTTTCATGATTCTAGCACTTCTTAGAAACCCTTGTTTTCATTAAAATCCTGCGGATTTCAGCATCTCAGGCGAGCTCCCTACCTTTTCAGCGAGAAGCCTCTTGAATTACAAAAAGATTACAAAGGAGCAGTTTATATCTTACTGTAACTTTTCTGTACTTTGATTTTTAGAGATGAAATTGCTCTATGTTGTACACCTCATGGAGTGTAATGGAATACCAGTCCATTGCAATCTCAGCTCTTAATTTTCATGATATCTAGCACTTTTGAGTAATCCTTGTTTTCATTCAAGTTCTTTCGGATTTTGGCCTCTCAGGCAAACTGCCAGCATTTTCAACAAGAATGCTCCTGAATCCAAGGAGACATCAATGGAGCTATTTGTAACTTACTGTAACTTCTCTGTACTTTGATGTTAGAGATGAAATCTCTCTATGTTTTATACTTCATTGAGTAGAATAGGATACCAGTCCCATCTCACCTTCAGCTCTTAGGTTTTATTATTTCTAGCACTTCTTAGAAAACCCTGTTTCCATTCAAAATCTGCGAATTTTGGCTTATCAGGTGAACTGCCAGAATTTTTAGTTAGAACGTACCTGGATCCAAACAGATTCCAAAGGAGCAGTTTCTATCTTACTGTAACTTCTGTATTTTGAAGTTTAGATATAAAATCTCTCTCTGTTGTACACCTGTTCTCTCTGTAGAACAGGATATCAGTCCATCACAATGTCAGCTCTTAAGTTTCATGATTTCTAGCCCTTCATGGAAACCTTTATTTTAATTCAAAATCCTGCAGATTTCGGCCTTTCAGGCGAACTGCCTGGTTTTCTGCGAAAACACTCCTGAATCCAGACTCCAAAAGAGCAGTTTATATCTTACTGTAAATTCTCTCTCCTTTGATGTTTAGAGATGTAATCTCTCTATGTTGTACAGTTTATCGAGTAGAATAAGATTGCTGTCCATCTCACCTCCAGTGCTAAGTTCATGATTTCTAGCACATCTTAGAAACCGTTGTTTTCATTCAAAATCCTGCAGATTTTGGCCTGTCAAGTGAACATCCTGCGTTTTCAGCAAGAAACTACTGAATTACAAAAAGACAACAAAGGATCAGTGTATATCTTACTTTTACTTCTCTGTACTTTGATGTTTAGATGAGAAATCTCTCATATTTTACAGTTCATCGAGTATTATGATATACAGCCCATCTCACCTCAGGCTTTTAAGTTTCATGATTTATAGCACTTTTGAGAAACCCTGGTTTTCTTTCAAAATCCTGCCAATTTCGACTTCAGTTGAACTGACTGTCTTTTCAGCTGAGCACTCCTGAATTAAAGACTCCAAAGGAGCAGTATATATCTTGCTGTAACTTCTCTGTACTTTGATATTTAGAGACGAAATCTTTCTATGTAGCACACTTAATGGAGTATAAAAAGATATCAATCAATAATACCTCCAGCTCTTAAGTTTCATGATTTCTACCACTTCTGAGAAACCCTGATATACCTGTATCAAACCAGTTCCATCAAGTTTAAAGCAGTTCCAGCCGGATCAAACCAGTTTCAGCCAAATATGCCTGGATCAAACCGATTCTAGCCAGTTCAATATGGTTCCAGCCAGATCAAACCAGTTTCAGCTGGTTCATGCTGGTTCCAGCTGGGTATAACCAGCTCAAGCTGGTTCAGACTGGTTCAAATCAGTCCAACTGGATATAAGTGATTAAACCAATCCAGCCGGTCCCAAATGGTTCCAGCCAGATCAAACTGGTTAGCTGGTTCAAACCGATTCCAGGCAGAGAGAATGGGATCAAACTGGTTCCAGCTGGTTCAAACTGCTTCCTCCAATATATGACTGGATTGAACCAGTTACATCAGGCTCTTATCATGTTCATCTGGTTCAATCGAGTTCCAGCTGGTTCCAACTGGTTCCATCCAGATATAATTGGTTTAAACCGGTAACAGGCTGTTGAAACCACTTCCAGTCGAATATGACCGGATTGAACCACTTCCAGTCAGTTCAAACCAGTTCCAGACAGTTCAAGCAGGTTCCAGCTGGATATATCCAGCTCAAACTGGTTTTAGTCAGTTCAAACAGGTTCCAGCTGGTTCATGCCAGTTCCAACTGGATATAACCAGCTCAAACTGGTTCCAGCTGGTTCAAACCAGTTCCAGCAGGTTCAAACCGGTTCCTGCTGATTCAAGATGAGTATAACCACCTTAAACCGGTTCCAGCCTGTTCACACCAGTACCAGCTGGTTCATGCTGGTTCCAGCTGGATATAACCAGCTCAAACCAGTTCATACTGATTCCAAATGGTTCCATCCAGATCAAACCGGTTCCAGCTGGATATTCCTGGCTCAAACGGTTCCAGCTGCTGCAACCGGTTCCAGCTTTTTCAACTGGTTCTAGCCTGATGTAATCATCTCAAACCGGTTCCAGCCAGTTAAAACCAGTTCCAGCAGATATAATGGCTCAAACTGATTCCAGCCAGTTCCATATGGTTCCAGACAGAAAAAACTGGTTCCAGCTGGTTCAAACCATTTCCAGCTGGATCAAACTGGGCCAGTTGGTTCAAACTGCTTGCACCCAGATATGACCAGCTCAACCAGTCCAGCTGGATATTACTGTTTCCATCTGGTTCAAACCGGTTCCAGAAGATTCCAACCAGGTTCAGCCAGCTGTAAATGGCTCAAACCAGTTCCAGCTGGGTGAAACCACTTCCAAGAGGATAGGACCGGCTCAAACTGGTTCCAGTCAGTTCAAACCAGTTTCATCTGGTTCATGATGGTTCCAGCTGGATATAACCAGCTCTAACCAGTTCCCGTTGGTTCAAACCGGTTCCAGGCAGTTCAAACCGATTCCAGCTGGATATATCTGGCTCAAACTGGTTCCAGCCGGTTCAATCTGGTTCCAGCCTGTTCAAACCAGTTCCAGATGGATATAACTGGCTCAAACTGGTTCCAGCCGGTTTACAACAGTTCCAGCTGGTTCAAACCGGTTCCTGCCAGTTCAAGATGGATATAGCCACCTTATACGGGGTCCAGTCAGTTCAAGCTGGTTCCAGCTGGTTCATGCTGGTTCCAGCCGGATATAACCGGCTCTAACCGGTTCCCGTTGGTTCAAACTGGTTCCAGCCTGTTCAAGCTGGATATAACCGGCTCAAACTGGTTCCAGCCTGTTCAAACTAGTTCCAGTTGGTTCAACCTGTTCCTGCCGGTTCAAGATGGATATATCCACCTTAAACCAGTTCCAACTGGTTCTAACAAGTTCCAACTGGCTCATGCTGGTTCCAGCTGGATATAACCAGCGCAAAATGGTTCCTGCCAGTTCAAACCTTTTCCAGCTGGTTCATGCTGGTTCCAGCTGGATATAACCAGCTCAAACTGGTTCCGACCAGTTCAAATTGGTTCCAGCTGGATATAACTGGTTAAACTGATTCCAGCCCATTCCAAATTGTTCCAGCCAGATCAAACCGGTTCTAGCTGGTTCAAGCCAGTTGCAGGCAGAGAGAACAGGCTCAAACTGGTTCCAGCTGGGTCAAACTGCTTCCACCAAGATATGACCGGCTTGCACCAGTTTCAGCAGGCTCTTATCATGTCCATCTGGTTTAATCCAGTTCCAGCTGTTTCCAACTGTTTCCATCCAGATATAACTGGTTCAAACCAGTTCCAGACTATTGAAACCACTTCCATTCAGATAACCGGATCAAACCAGTTCCAACCAGTTCAAACCGGTTCCAGCCAGCTCAAGCAGGTTCCAGCCGGATATATCCAGCCCAAACCAGTTCCAGTTGGTTAAACTGGTTCCAGCTGGTTCATGCCGATTCCAACTGGATATAACCATGTCGAACCCGTTCCAGGAGGTTCAAGCCAGTTCCAACTGGTTCATGCTGGATATAATGGCTCAAAACGGTTCTGGCCAATTCAAACCGGTTCCAGCCAGTTCAAGCTGAATATAACTGCCTCAAACCGCTTCCAGCCGGTTCAAACTGTTTCCTACCAATTCCAAAAGGTTCTGTCCAGATCAAACTGGTTCCAGCTGGATATATCTGGCTCAAACTGGTTCCAGCTGCTTCAAACAGGTTCCAGCATGTTTAAACCAGTTCTAGACTGATATAACCATCTCAAACTGGTTCCACCCGGTTCAAAACAGTTCCAGCCAGATATAACTGGCTCAAACTGATTCCAGCCAGTTTCAAATGTTTCCAGCCAGATCAAACTGGTTCCAGCTGGTTCCATCTGGTTTCAGACAGAATGGGCTCAAACAGGTTCTAGCTGGATCAAACTGCTTCCAGGCGATTCAACCTGCTTCCACTCAGATATGACTGGCTGGAACCAGTTCCACCGGGTTCTTACCATTTCCATCTGGTTCAACTGGTTCCAGCCGGTTCCAACTGGTTCCAACCAGAATATAACTGCCTCAAACTGGTTCCAGCCAGTTGAAACCACTTCCAGCAAGATATGACCGGCTGGAACCAGTTTCAGCCAGTTAAAACTGGTTCCAACGAGTTCAATCCAGTTCCAGCCAGATATATCCGGCTCAAACTGGTTCCAGCTGGTTTAAACGGTTTCAGCCAGATATAACTGGTGCCTACCGGTCCCAGCCAGTTCATACTGGATATAACCAGCTCAAACCAGTTCCTGCCGGTTCAAGATGGATATAACTGCCTTAAACTGCTTCCAGCTGGTTCAAGCATGTTCCGGTTCAAGATGGATATAACCGCCTTAAACCACTTCCAGCCGGTTCAAGCATGTTCCTGCTGGTTCCTGCCAGTTCCAAGTGAGTATAACCAGCTGAAACCTGTTCCAGCCGGTTCCAACCTGTTCACGTTGGATATAACCGGCTCAAACCAGTTCTGGCTGGTTCAGTCTGGTTCCAGTTGGTTAAAGCTGGATAGAACCGCCTCAACCACTTCCAGCCGGTTCAAACCATTTCGAACTAATTACAAATGGTTCCATCCAGATCAAACCGGTTCATCCTAGATATTCCTGGCTGAAACCAGTTCCAGATGCTTCAAACCGGTTCCAGCTTGTTCAAACTGGTTCTAGCAAGGTATCTCAAACCTGTTCTAGCCGGTTCAAAATGATTCCAGCTGGATATAACTGGGTCAAACCTATTCCAGCCAGTTCCAAATGGTTCCAGCCAGATCAAACCGGTTACAGCTGGCTCAAACTGGTTCCAGCCGAATCAAACTGGTTCCAGCAGGTTCAAACTGCTTCCACCCAGATATGAACAGCTTGAGCCAGTTCCAAATGGCTCTTACCGTTTCCATCTGGTTCAAACCGGTTCCAGAAGATTTCAACCAGGTTCAGCCAGCTGTAAATGCCAGTTCTTGCTGGATAACCGGCTCAAACCGGTTCCAGCCAGATCAAACCAGTTCAAGCCAGTTCATGCTGGATATACTGGGCTCAACAAGTTCCAGCCAGCTCAAACCATTTCCAGCCTGTTCAAACTGGTTACACGTGGATATAACCTGCTCAAACCGGTTCCAGTTGGTTCCAATGGGTTTCAGCCAGCTAGAAACGGTTCCAGCTAGATATATCTGACTCAAATCAATTCCAGCCGGTTGAATCCTGTTACAGGCTTTTCAAAACGGTTCCAGCCAGATATAACTGGCTCAGACTGGCTCTAGCCAGTTAAAACAAGTTCCAGCTGGTTCATGCCAGTTCCTGCTGGATATAACTGACTCAAATCAGTTCCAGCCAGTTCAAACTGGTTCCAGCCTCTTCACACTGGATATCACCAGCTGAAATGGGTTCCAGCTGGCTCAAACCATTTCCAGCCTTTCACACCAGTTACAGCTGGATATAACCGGCTCAAATGGTTCCAGTCATTTCAAACCTGTTTCAGCCAGATAAAATCGGTTCTAGCCTGTTAAAACCGGTTTCAGCCTGAAATGACACGCTCAAACCGATTCCAGCCAATTCCAGCCAGATATAACAAGTTCAAACTGGTTCCAGCTGGTGAGGCAAGGCGAGGAGGTGAGGTGAGGTGAGGCGAGATGAGATGAGGCAAGGCGGTGAGGAGAGGGGAGGTGGGCGGGGCAGGACAGCCAGCCCCCACCTTCCAGCAGAAAGGAGACAAGACCTCTCCAGGTGTAGAGGCCTGGCGGGGATGGGGGAGTTGAATGCCAGTTACGCGGCTGTCGAGAAAGCCCAGGGGAGAGGGCAGGAAGGCATGTGGGGGCTTTCACGCATGACTGTCGCACCGGTGCCCAGCACCAGGGATGGGAAGGGGCCTTTGGCTCCCGGCCCCGTCCTCTGGGTACGGATCCCTTGTTTCGAACAGGGCAGGGTTCTTGGCCGGAGGAGTCAGGGTTCGGGAAGCTCGGTGCAGCTCGAGAACCTGACAGCCCGGGCAGCTGGGGCCAGGCAGAGGGCCCCCCCCCCGGGGCAGCTGGGTCCCATGGCGAGCAAGGTCCTCGGCTCTCCCTGGTGCCGCAGCCTCTGTCCTCGAGTAGAGATGGCTCCGGAACAGCCCATGGGGGGGAGGTGCGGGGGGTTTCTCTGTCTGCGGTGGTGATTCAGGCGTCCCTACCACACTGGTTCCGATTGGGGGCCTAGGGTGGATGGGAAACAGGTAGCTCGATCTCCCCTGGGAGCCCTTGAGGATCACTGAGCCCAAATTCTCCCGCCCCGCCCCAGCAGAGCTGCAGAGTCCCGACAGCACCACAGCCTTCCGGTCTGATGCACAGCGCAACTTGGTGCTGAAAAAGCGGACCTTCAGCCAGAGCCAAGGTCCGGCAGGCAGAGCCGGCTCCACCGACCC
>PVHY01006750.1:0-72190 GCA_004024945.1 Uropsilus gracilis
GAGGGAAGGCAGGTAAAAGAGAGAACAGAGCACAAAGTAGGGAGGGAGCACAACAGACTATGGTGGAGGGTTATGGCAACAACATTGGACAGGGGAACAACAATGTAAACCAATAGTACCTCAATATGCATACAGTCTTATCTATAATATTTTACCTTTAACATTCTGTATACCAGATTATTCATTCATCCATAATCTTGAATTCTTTTTCAATAAGTCCGAAGAGAATTTCTATTAGCTTCTACAAAGCTCATTTTCCACATTTACTGAATCTTTTCAGACACCTGGAAGATGGTGTTCCTGATTTTAATATGCTACCATTAAATGGTGATTAAAATCTATGAAACTACATAAAAAAGGAACTAGTGAACCTTATAACTTTAAGTAAGACCAAAGATATCCTCCATTAAGCTGAGTTGGGAAAATGGAAATCTAAACACCCTTTTTATTTTCCTTGCCCAAAATGATAAATTTTAACTGTTTATAAATGTGACAGAGCATAAAGTTCAAAGAGACTAATGCAGAGGAAAACTGTGTTAAATATCTAGGGGTAATATCATCTCACTGTAACTCCATTGTGAAAGCCTGAGATCCTTAAAGGGAAGTAACTGCTCTTTTGTCTGCAGTTTCTTCATCAGTACTCTCTGAGATATCTTGATCTCTATTCTTGAAATTCATCGGTCTCTGCCAACATTAACAGTTTTAAAGATCAAAGTTCATTCCTCTATGTTCATGACCCTCTTCTAAATTTCTCTTTCACCAACCTTCAACTCTGACTAAAAAATATCATTCATTAATAAATTGACTCCTGCCATTTGATAGGCATCAGAAGTTGGGCCTACAATAATACAGAACTCCACCATGATGCCGATGATTCAGAAATCAGGAAATACTGAAAATAATATAATGGTTGCTGTGAATCACCATGTCAGAACCTTAGTAATAATGACCATTAGGGGGAGACTGGAAACGATTTTGCTATTGCCAGGAAGGAATTTCAGTAGTTCATATGGTCCCAAAAAATGTCTAAGAGAAAGTTGTCTGTCTCCCCAACACAGTTCAAATATCTTATTTGCTAAGCTGTAGGTCTCTACAATCACCCTGCTCTTATAGCCAACATTTTCTTCTTCTCCTCTTTGGTAACTTTAAGGCCAAGGTCATTATAGTTCTAATACAGTTCTACCTACATCTGTCTTACTTCCAGATCAGCAATTTTTTTTTCTCATGAAAGTGTGTGCAGGGCACAGCAGTGCGTGCCTGTAAACGCCAGCCTATGGAGTGTGGCTGGGATTGGAATCACAGTTTGAGCCCGGCCCAGGACAACATAGCAAGACCTAGCTCCAAAAAAACAGCTGGGTATGGTGCCAGGCGCCTGTAACCCCAGCTACCTGGAAAGCTGAGGCTGGGGATTGCTTGAGTCTGTGGTGCCCCAGGCAACATTAGCCTGCAGTTCCCTGGGCAAAAATAGCAAGACCTAGTCTTAAAAAAAAAAAGAAAAGAAAAAGAAAAGTGAATTATTTCCTCTTCATGGAGTTACTCATATCTATGAACATATAGCTGGTACAGTCTTGAGCACCTTGTTCCATTAAAACTTTGACCAACTATTTTATTCTCCATGTTCTGGAAAGCAGTCAAACAAGGATTTCCTTACATATGCACAGAACAAAATCACTCTTCCTCCTCTTTTTCTTTTTCTTTCTTCAATAATAAGCCAAACCCAATACCCTGAAAACTAATAAGAAACCTCAGGGTGTATGTGAGATGATGTGCTTTTCCAAAACTCCCACAGTGATTCTGAGGATCAAGGCAATGAGAGAAATAGCAGTCTATAACAAGAAACCTAGGAAGAAACTAAAATATGCCTATTAACCAGGAAAAAAAAAAAGGTTCAGAATGTTTAATCATAAATACCTTCTCATGGGAGATGATTTTTTTTCTTCTTTAGAGTTTATTGCACATTTCATTAGTCACATTATAAAATGTCATTTCCCAATTTCCCACAGCAAATCTACAAACATAAACGAAAACCATGGCTAAAAGTAGATATGCCCATTGTCCAAAGATGTGTCCACTGATGACCCCCTCCAAAAAAGATGTAAGGCAGAAATGAAAGTATGAGGAAGGTAATGACTAGTCTTTTCACAGACCTTGTCATCCTTGCCTAGTTTTGTCACAAAGGAAGACTTTGGGGACGTATTTGTTTTAGTCTATTTTCTGGTTCCAAATATCAAAGTGGGTAATAAGCATTTTGCTCCTCTTATCTCACTTCCCTTTTGCTAGTAAGATTTAGATTCAGGAAAAAATAGAAAGATAAAAAGTCTTAGGCCACAGTCCCAGCGTTCTCCATCGAAACGGTCCATCCATCTATTAAAACTAGCACTCTCAACTCTCTTTGTACTTGGTCACCACAATGCAGAAGGGAGGGCTTCCTAGAATTTACTTGCTTGTGCACATATCTGCGTATTATAATAACCAGCTAATGCCATTAAATCTCTACAGTGTCAGTATCCAAATATGGCCACCAAAATCCTTCCATCTATTTATTATAGAGCATGTCACTCTCACTTCAGAAGTAAAAACTACCTTCTTTCTAGTTAATCTGCAATTTCCTTGACTAATAGAAAGTGACAGAAGTGACCTGGAACTCTTGAGGAGTTAAAAAGACAAGAAACATCTGCTTGGAACTTAGCCACCATATGATAAAGAATCAGAACATGAAGAGAGGCCCTGGAAGATGGTGAACTTCCTTCCAGTTACAGCCAATCTCTCAGCTAAAAACAACAGCATGAATAACCCAATCAGAATTACATGATATTAAAACAATTGCTCAGTTTCATTCTATCTGAATTCTGAATGTACAGTACTACAAGAAATAGTAAATTATGCTTACATCACTAAGTTTGGGGTCATTCATTATGCAGCAATGGATAACTAAAAATTCCTTTCCCTTTCCTCACTAAAACCTCACTGATCACAGCACATTTGATCCTGCTTGAGAAAGGGAAACAGGATCTGCCTGTTTTTGACAGCCTGGATGAAATAATGTTAATAATAATAACTTTAAGTCAATGTGATGACCTAAATGGTGCCTAAGGAAATAGGAAGATCAAGATCTGTCTCCAAGCCTGCATGCTATATTATTTTCAAAATAATTTCATTTAAATGTCTTAAGTATTTCGATTACTACAACAGCTTTAAGGATATGGATCAAGAATTTAGAACATTTGCTTATGTAAAGGTGTCAATCCTGAGGAACTTAGACAAATGATTTTCTGTTAGAAGAATTACATTTGCCTTGAGATCAAAGAACCTGAAAAAGCAGGTGAGTACAGGGGAGGATGTGCAAACAGATAACCAGGAAATCTGAAAAAGCTCTCAAGAGGGAAAGGAGGAGGAGATAGGAACAAAGAAGTAAGGAAGTACAACAGACTAATGGTGGTGGACTATGGGGTGGTATTGGGGCAGAAACCTTACTGTGGTGACACCTGATGGGGAGAATACTAATGTTATCACAGTTAAAAGAATAAATTATTGCTGTAAAAAAAAAAAGAGGATTGTGGAAGATGGGACCCTGAGTCCTATAAAATCTCCCCCTATAGACCATGATGTATTTTGAGCATGGTGTTTGACATCAATGTTTTTATATTAAAATGCCTAAAATCCAGCCTCCATTTCTCTCCTATAAGATTTTGGTTGAATTATGTGCCCTCTCCTGAATCCCAGTTAAAGGACACTCCTGAATAGACCAATTCTTTTTACTGAAGAACTCTGGGGATGTCTATTTAAGTGAAGAATGTTCTATCCCTTTGTGGGACTGGAACTGCTTGGCCATTGTAACTCCATGAGAGCCGTGTGTTTGTCCACACAGAGCTGAAATATTTGTTTCCTAGCATTGTTATAACAAGTACCACAAACTGGCACCTTGTTCTCAACAACAGAAACTTATTTTCTCACAGTTATCAAGTCAGAAATCTGAAATCAAGATGTCACAGACTTGGTTCTCAGAACTATGAGGGAGGCTCTATTTGAGCCTTTCCTCTAGCTTCTGGAGATCTGTTGGCAAAACTGCAAGTTCTCTGGTCTATAATTGTATCATTTTGGTGGCTGCTTCCTCACGTGGCATTCTTCCTGTGTGTGAATTTCTGAGTACAAATCCCCTTTATATAAGACAGAGTAATGTTGGCTTAGGGCCACCCTCATTTTACTTGATTATCTCTGTAAAGACCCTATCTCCAAATAAGGTCACATTTTGAGGTACAGGGGATCAACACTTTAACATATCGTTATGTTCTGTTTCGGGGGTTCAGACCATAATACCTGGATGAGTAAGGCTATGCTCTTCCAGCATGCAGAACCTCCAAGGTTAGCAGTGCTTGCCTGAGCATCCTTGAAAATTGCTAAACACAAAGATGCCTTTCCTGATGTCTTCCAGAGATTAACAGACTCCTTGTTCCATCAGTCTACAACTTCAGAGAGAATGTCCCAGAAATGTGCTAACAGCCCTTGCCAGTCTGGACACCTGCTCTCTAAGACTTAATGCAATCCCCACACACACACACTTACCTGCACCCTGTCACACATTTGACAAGCATCTCTTAGGTGCTGTTTCCCTAGCTCACTATCAAATTCCAGCCCTCTGTCAGACTTTCTTCCAAGGAGACCCTAAACACTGAACTAAAGGGAATGGGTTCTTTTCTTTAAGTTTTTCTTCCTTAAGCAGAGAAAGACACTCTAGTTGAATGACAAACACATTCATCCTTTGCTTAAGAACTTCACAGGAAAAAAGAACAATCCCCACACAGCAGACAGGAATATCCACTTAACGATTCAGTGACTGTCTTAGTGCACATGCCTCCCTCCTAGTTAATTCTTTTACACTAACAACTGCTTTGGGCACCATAAATTATATACCTGTTTTGACTAAAAAGAGTTGCATGAAGAGTGGTAGGGCTTATCAAAATCAAGTCAACATTACAGGTACTGTCAACCTGATAGACAGAAAGGCGAGGTATAATCCCGATGACTCCCTGATGAAACATATACAGAGGCTTAACCTAATCCCTGAAGGAATGACAAGGAAAAGAAGGTGAAAGACCAATTAGCCTCTTTCCATATCATCTTAGACTTACTGGTTGGCTATTTTCATGTCTTCCGTTCCCTGACTCACAAAGCAGGAGCCAGGATGTGAGAAGACCCAATACTTTCTCAGTAAGTCAGCTGATATTTGATAGAAAAGTACCTGCCCTTCATTGCACTAAAAAAATGCATCAATTTTACCTACAACCATTCTTTTATTTTAGGTAACTAAGGAAGCCAGCACATGTGTCCTTATTATCTTTTAAATAGGGGTACTTGGGAAGAAGCAGTTTTTCTTTTAAACACCATCCATCAGTTGCTGATGACCCCTTTGTGTCTATTGTTTGCTAGACATCATGGAAGATACAAGGAAAAGGGAAGCAAATGCATGGTCTCTTGGGTTTCAGTCTACTGTAAAGAAAAAAATAGACACTACTACAGGAATAGAAAGTTTTAATAATGCTGCAATTTTTCATATGTGATCATATTACCTCTTCCTTTCTAAGAGAACAAGTGTTGTCTTTGGGGCTTTTTTGCAGGTCTGGAGCTGGGGTGGGCACTGGGTATTTATCTCTTTGGAATCTTTCACTTAGCTTCTATGTAGTCCTATTGGATGCTCAGTAAATTTCACAGAGGTATCTTCAGTGTTATTCCTGAAACCAGGAGTAAGTAAATATATGGCTTGAGCCACACTATCATGCTGGAATTGTGTGCCACAACGGGAACTGGCTAAAGGTGAAAGGGATTGATGCTGGGAAAAGATTATGGTCAAGCTGAGGGAGTCCGTTGTCAGTTCCCAAAAAGAAAAATGTTTCCTTTCTTCAATGGTGGCTGGTATTGATAGGGCTCAAATATTACTACTCTAATATCAGCATCCCCTCTTCCTAAGCAACTTCTCCCTCTAATCAGTTCTGAAGGAGTTCATAAAGCACCAAAGGTGCATCACTCTTGGTCACATAACAGTCACTGAAGGGCAAAACATCCTAGCAACCAGAATAGCTTCCCTAGAAATGGAGTGGTGGGCATTTAGAAGGAGAAATTTATGTTAATCGCTTGTGCTATTGTTTTTCCCCTAGTCTCTTTGGTCACATATGCCATTTTCCCTTAATCAATTTCAATTACATTTAACTTAACAAAGATTGATAACAATCGCCATTACCATAAAAAGAAAAGGGAAGTCTTTGCCCACAGTGTTACTTCTTTTCTAAAATATTTTATATACTTTAGCTACTTCAACTTTTATCATCTGCCAGGTATCCCATCAAAAGCTAAGCGCAGTGAGGAATGCAAGAAATAGAGTTCTGCACAGTCCCTGAGTTGCTGGCATTACCATAATTTCTATGTGTCATTGTGACCCAAATCATCAGGTCCATTTCATCAGACATAATTATGAGCAAGGAGGCCTCGCTCTTTTCTAGGAGGAGAAAATGGAATGTGCCACCCCAACCTACTCCTCCTGTTATCACTCAGTGCAGCCCATGATCAGCCTGGCTGTCCAGACTGCTCCCAGCCTCTGGGAGTATATAGCAGCTACTCTGCTTTTCCAGAGTAGCTTAGTGTCTTAGTGTCTTCTTTTCTGATTTTAACATGATTCTGGTCCTGAACTTGCACTTCCTCATAACTTCTCCAGATTCCTTTACATTGTATTTTGGCTCTCAGCTGGGTCTGCAACTCCTCCCAACTTAGCAATATCTGAAAATTTAATTAGCGGGTGGTTGTCTCCCTCTTCCACATAATTAATGAAGATGTTAAAATAAAACTGGATTAAGAATTTATTACACTATAATTTGCAAATCATTGCCACAGTTACTAAATAAACTCTAACAAGGCAGGAGGGAACAAGTTGAGGGGAGCAAGGTGGCTAGCTAGAATGGCCCTTAATCTCAGACAAAGATAGTATGGCACAGGGAAGGTTTTGGGAGCCAGGGCTCTGGATCAAAGGCTGTTACCAACTGTGAGAAACTCTCCATTACAATCTACCCCAAAACCTAAGATGCAGACTGAAGAATAATGAAAGAAATCATCACAGTGACCAAGAAGTCATGTGAGAAGGGAAAGCAGACAGCATTCCATGAAAGGAGGCGATGAGGAACATGGAGGGGAAACAGACCTGCCATTGATTATGATAGCATTTGGAAGAAGTCTTTCCTGGATATTGAACCAAATTGTATTAGGTCAAATTATAAGATCCCAGGACGGGCTTAGCCTTAAATATCTTTTCTTACTTAATGAAATCATTCAACTCTCAACAAAAATGATCATCAGCAAGAAAGAGAGCTTCTAATATTTAAAAATAATAGGAAATGAGGAAAATCCTGTACACTGTCCTATCCCAGACCACTGACAAGAGATGTCTTTTTAACTTTACTTTATGCTGACTGCCATTGGTCTTATTCCTATTCCCGTAATTCCCTCTATTGTGGCATTTTTTTCAGCGGAATCTTTCACATTGAAACTTCTCTTTTTTTTCCTTGGATTTCTATGCATTCTCAACCCTCTTCAAGCTCCTCTTTCAATGTGAACTTTCAGTTATTCAGTTTCATGTCCATCCAAAGTAACCAAACAAAAGGCTACTTGAAATGGGCTTGAATTATTATACCTTCAGTATAATAACAATCAATGCAACCTGAATGTGTCAGATTGGTTAAAGGAAATCACAGTAATCAGCAGCTCTTAGGACACTTAACCACAGACATTCAGGGAGCCCTATATCAGGGGAGTATACAGGCCAACACCACACGAGGGTACGTGGGCCCTATCTGGTCAAGGAGCTCTACCTTCATGTGTAGCAACAAACCCACTCAGTAGGGAGAAAACTTGGGAATAGGATTAAGTGTATTTGTGAAGGACACTCACAGTCACATATAACAAGGAACTGTGGTGTAATTAGGTCAATCTCAGTTTTAGAAAACAAGTATTAGAGAGGGGACATCTATGATATGGATATCAGTGTCTGTTCAAAATTTCTATGTTGAAATCCAACGCCCCCACCCCCTACCCTCCCGCTGATGACAGTGGGAGGTGACCAGGTCCTGAACAGGATTCATGTCCTTACAGAAGAGGGTCCACAGTGTTGCCAGGTCAATTGGAGGAAGACAGAAGTTAACTCTGGCAGAAAGCCCTTCCAAGCACTATTGGTGGCCTGGCCTGGGACTCTGAGCCTCCAGAACTATGAGAAATAAATGCCTGCTGTTTATTAGCTACCCATTCTGTAGATTTTTTTTTTTTTTTTAGCACAGTTCAAACAGATGAAGACAGGTAGTCGCACTTGTGGAAACTTTTCAAGAAAATAAATGTTAAAAATAGAATTCCTGAATCTGGTTGTGTTTGAATGCCCTTTTGTTATATCAGATGAACAGCCAACTGGGCTAGAATCCACAATCCTTGTTATTGTTTCTGGCTTAAAATTGCAAGTTCTAGGCAAGGTTGATATCAGATAAATTCATTTCTATAGTTGAACCCTTTCTTTACATCAATGAGTTAGAAAGGGAAAGTCTGTCTTGATAGAAGCAGCAACAGCAGCAGCAGAAAGAAAGAAAGAAAAAGAAAAGACAAAAGTTGTGATTCACTCAAGGGAATACCTTGAAACGGGTATAATTTATAAAACAAAATACCCTTAATATGACAGCAGTCAATTTAGCCTGATATAAAAGAGGGTCTGTGTTGTCTTTCATTTATATTTTTATGATATGTAATGTCTTTATAATTTCACCACTCCACATCAAAGCCGCCAACCGCTGAGCGCCTAAATAAGTAGCATGTGAAGAAAATGAATGAATTGCTAAATGTCCCATTACGTCCACAGAGAATATCCTTCTATTTGGAGTCAGGAATCTTAAATTGAGACGACAAATGAATGGTTTTCACTCCAATGGAGGGAGAGTTTTGGCAACTTTATTACGTTCAGCATTTGAATGGATATGGGAAAAATATATAGAGAAATGAAGTTTTAAAAAAAATAATAAGTGTTGTTATCTGTGCTCAGGCTCTGAATGTCAGTTCCTCTGTGAGACGGAGTGATGGGGACTGTAGGGGGCATAGCACATGCATAAAAGCTCCAGGGAGACAGAGAGGAGGGCCTGTCACTGGTGTTATTTCTCCAGCACAAAGAAGCTATTTGGGGAATCTTAACAAGTTCCAACGTGTTTGGCCCAACACATTAGGCCTGACATCAAAAATTGAAAAGCAAAGCATGTGTTGAGCTGGTTAAAGGAAATCACAATAATCAGCAGCTCTTAGGGCACTTAACCATAGATACCCAGGAGGCTCTAAGGCAAGGGAAAAGAAATGGGTGGAGGATGATGACTGCATAGAGGAACTCATGGGCTTAAAAAAATCTGTTCAACATTCCAAGGGGAAATAAGAGGAGTGCTGCAGCATGACCTCTGATCTGTGCACATACAGCAATAGCACGAGTGTGCACATACAGCAATAGCACGAGAGAGTCCCTCACACAGGGCCATGATCAGTAGTCCAAATTCATTCATTCTTACAGTTGCAATATTAAAGTTTTTTTTCATGTTTTGGTTCCCACTACTCTCTTTCTTCCACCATCTGCAAATTCCTTTAAAGATTTCCTATCAGTATAGCATTTTGTGCTACACTTGATGGAAGAGGAGAGAAATGGACATCTAGTACATTGCAGTGGCCTCCAAATCAGGAGGCTGGACATTTTCAGGGCAAAGTGTTTAACTTATGGTCAAGAATTAATTAAGATAACTATGGTTAGATGACTATGAGCATATAACCAAAACAGGTCAGACGTATATAACACTGAATGTGGAGATCACACAGGGTGAATTACAGTCAAGTCTACTGTTGATTCATTGAATGTGGTTGACATGAGCATTGGAGAGTATGTGAGCATCTATGGATGAGCATGCAGTCAAATCATAACAGGAGAAGGCTTATTCTCTTACAGGCTTTAGGACCTATATTTTACCGAATTTTTATTGAGTTTAACATTGGCTTATATCATTATTTATATTTTAGAGGTATAGGACCTACCCTGCAAGTGTTGTTTCTACACCACACTCAGCACCAAAGCACACTCAAGTCTATCCCCGTAGGCCTCGGTGCTCCCTTCCCCCTTTAAAGAAAAAAATCATATCCAGATAGGGAAAAAAGCAAAAATTGTAAAACTCATATTCCATATAAATAGTAGTATCTTGAGTATTGTTATTCATTTAACTGAGAAGGTTGCATTCCTTTCAAGGGGGGAATTATTCTTTGTAGAATTATGCTATTAAAATTTTAACTCAGTGCAAAACTTTCAAACCTGAAAACTGTTATTTTAAGACAAAATAATCAATCAGGTTGCTCCTCTCAGTTGTCTGACTACAGGAACAAATGGATTGGGTAATATAATTTCTAAATTCCCATTCAGTATAATGTTGTATGGCCTTTGATAATGTAAATAATTATGTCACAACTACACAATAATCGCACATCATAAGCATTTGTCTTGTCAACAGCCATATGCTAACTACTTATGAAGCACTAGACAATGTGCTAAGTGGCTTACACACTTCACCCCATTTAATCCTTGTAATAACTTAATAAAGAAAGAATTACTATTGCCATTTTTGCAAATGAAGACACTTAAGTTTCCCAATAGTACGTAGTTTGTGCTCTAAGATTGGAATCCTAACTTACACTGATTCCCAAATTATGTGTTCTTAATTTAAAAACGCATTATTGAACATTGTAATTATACCTAGCAAAGTGAGGGAAGAAGTAGAAATGTTTTCAATAAATGCTCACAATATTATTGGAGAGAAGGGCAGTCCAGTCAATAAGAACTACAGCATTTGAAGATGAGAAACTCATTTTTAGCAATAAATGTGGAGGAAAAGAGTGCTGAGTCATTGAGCTTAAAGAGAAAAAGATACAGGCAGACAGAAAGGCTGGGGGAGGCTATTCTGGTGTGAAAATGTACATTCACAAAAGTAAACACTGGAAGTAACATGGCCTAAATAAGAGACAGTGAAGAAACAAGTTTATCTAGTTTGGACAAAATTCAGAAAGCTTACTATTTTGAAAAAAAAGAAAAAATAGGTTAATATGTTTTCTTTAAAATGTTTTCTTTTGAAATTACTTAGCTAAGACAAATTTATTTTACACTACAATCCTTTCCTTTTTTTATGCCCAGCCAATCTAGACATATTATGCTAGATCAGTACCTTTAACGATATCACTGATGGACCACATAGATTAGTACAAACCAGGCTTCTTGGTAAAAATGCATATTAACTATTTCTTACCCTAGCCCACTGAATCAGAATCTTTGCAAAATGAGTCCAGGAATTTGTGTATCCAAACACTTCTCACAACTTTGTTAAGATACTGCTCCGACATATAGTTTTCATATAATAAAATGCACATATCTGAATGTTTTACTTTGATGACTTTTCACAAATATATATATACAATCCATGTAGTTTTTATCCCAATCAACATACAATGCATTCTTAGTACCCCAAAGTTACATGGATCCTTTACAGTTGATCCCCCACTGTCTAGATAATCACTAATCTGATTTCCAATTTCCAAAGATTCTACAAATTCATATATATGGGTTCACATAAGGTATACTTTTATTACTGGCCTTTAAACCTCCAAATAATGCCTGAGATTCATCTCTGTTACTGTGAGCACCAGCAGGTTTCTATTTTTCTTGCTTCATAGTCTGCATTATCTTATTAGTTGACATTTGGTGGTTTTCACTTTGGAGTAGTTGCAAATAAAGTCATGGAATATAATTAGATAAATTTTCACAAACAAGTTAGTTTAATCATCTTAAACAAATAATTAGGAGTGGTATCACTGGATCATAGGGTAGATGTATGTTTAGCTTTAAAAGAAAAACAACCAGTCAGTATTTTTTAGTAGTGTACCATTCAATACCACCATCATCAATCTTCAAGTCTCATTTGTTCAAAGATGTTCACTTGATAGTGACATTTTATAATTAATATATTATCTTTCATTCAACCATTCTATATTTATTTATTTTATTTTTTACTTTTCTAATTTATATTTTTGATTTTTAAGTATATTATTTATTTTGTATTACATTGTTATCTGCCCCAGTTTCATCCACCAACCATTCTATATTTAAATTTTGAGTTATACATAGAATGTACTTTACATTCATATACATTTTAATAATCTCTTTTTTTAACTTGAATGTGTACCTTTAGTGCATTTAGTGTAATAATTCACATGGTTGGTTATGAACCTATCATCTTGCTATTTATTTTCTGTTTATTCTATTTTTTTTCCATTTTGGAAGTTAATTGCTTTAGCATACTATTTAACTTTTTCTCCTCTTCCTTATTGTTTTAAGAATTACAGTATGTATCCTTAATTTATCAGAGTACATTTAGGATTAACATTACGGCACCTTATATTATGACAACAAATCAATTTATTATTACTACTCCACCAATCTTTGTAGAACTGTCATGATTTTTATATCCATATGTTTTAATTCTACTTCACTATGAGGTCAGTTTTGTTTTAAAGAGCTCATTTGACATTTAAAGAAATGAAGAGAAGAAAATTTAAGTTACTTTTATATTAATTAAAATATTTACTGTATCTAGTATGTTATAGTCCTCCTTACAAAACCAATTTCCATTTGATCTCATTTCTCTTAAACTTGTTGAATTTCTTTTATTATTTTACCAACAGCATAATTTCTCAACTTTCATATCTGTAAATGTCTTTATTTCACCCTCATTTTTTTAAGGATTCCTTCACTAACTGATGATTCTGGTATACTCAGTACTTTTTATTAATCCTTTCCATAGTCTAAAGATGGGCATTACATTGTTTCCTAACCCTCATTGTTTCTGATAAAAAATCAACCATCTTTCATATTATTGTCCACTGTATATATGTATTAGTCTCCTAGAAATTTTCAATATATTTTCTTCTCTTTATCTCTTTGTCTTTTTTTGCTAGCATCTTGACTGTGATAAACTTAAATTGAGTATTCTTTTTATTTACTCTCTAGAGTCTTTATTACAAATGCTGATTACTGACTTCCACCACTACTGCCCACTAAGTTAAAATTGCTGGATGTAACAAACATCCAAATTTTTAAACACTGACTAAATTATTTTTATGAATACTGTGGACTAGAAGATCACTAAACTACATTAAAACATCAATCCCTATCCTGAAGAAATTTTGAATATTCAATAGAACTAAAATACATATTCAAAGATCTATATTACTAGAATATAAAAATGTTCCCTACTACTGAAGATAACTTTTTATGAAAGCACAGAAAGAGTCCTCAATGAAAGGAAAGAAAAAATTATCAGAAAGCATAGCATTTAAGTAGAATCTTAAAAGTTGAGTGGCATTTCCATTTGGAAAGTTGGAAGAAAGTTATACCAATCTAAGTGGTTACCACTATACACTATGACGAACAGTAAGTTTGCCACCCCAGAACCAACATGACAGATGGCACAGGAGGCCAAGCTAGAGGAATATTTCTGACAACTTAAATTGAAATGCTCTGACCTTTTAACCTTTAATATAAATTTTGCCCCTTAAAATGTGATAATCCTTTACTATGCATAGAAAAGAGACTTGGAATTCTTTCCAGGTCATTAAGAAAATGCAATATCTTCCTATTTTTTTTAATGCAACATAACCTGGATGTCAGGTTGCATTAAGATACCTTGGGTTACGATGACATAAATAGTTCAACATAATGAAACATGACACTGAGAAATATGGGCATCGATCTGAGCCACTAATTCAAAGACACACTGGGTTTTTGCCTTGATCTGTTTTTATGTCCTCAGCAAGGAAATGACACATGGATAATGGGAATTGTCTGCTTTGTTATTCCCTGGACAGGTTGTACAGAAGAGTTTTTCCATTATTGACACATCCCAGGTATTGACAAGCAGGTTATCATATTCTCTTTCTCATGAACTCTTGTCAAATGGCCATAACTTATAAAAACAAGAACAAAATCATTCTAAAGGCAGTTCTCAGGAAAATGAATTCCAACTTTCTCACACTTCAGTCTGCATTATAATTGATGCATTATAACTGATGTAGTCTTAATTTATTAACCAATAAACAATGGTACTCTGCTAGCGGATAGAGCTATAGAGATGATTAAGACCCTCATATCATAGCATTTATTAAAATATATTTTTCAGAGATGTTACTAGACGTAGCCCTAAAATACTCTTTGCTAATTTAGGAATACAGAGCTAAACATGTAGGAGGGGGGTTGGTCAAAATTAGTGAGATGGAACTGATTCTGAATTACCCAATTCTCACAAGCTAAGGCAGTGTAGTCTCAGGTCTGCATTGTGTAGAAATTAGAAATGAACTGCCTATAAAATCTGAGAGTTGTCAAAAAATTTCCTATCCACTACATGGAGAATAGGATATACCACTGATCAGCCTAGGGAAAGAACAACTAACTCTTTTTTTTTGGGGGGGGGGTGTTCCAGGTATGATCATTCAAAATATATTGAATATACATGCCTGCTCCAGTGTGGGTAACAATTCAAAATACATGTATGAGCTATAGAGACCTAAAGTGGACATAAACAAAATTACCCATTACTAGTGAAGTAATAAAAGAGCATTATGTTATTAAGGTATTTCCACAGTCAAAAACTAATGAGATCCAAGGGAAAGTAATATCTAGCTACAATAATATCTATAATAATAAATTATAAAATAATAAATTATTAAAAATTTTATCAAAATGTTTTATAAAATTATAAAAAATTATAAATTATAAATAAATTACACATCTCCATGAGAAAGAAATAACATGACAGAAAGGAAGGATCACTTGGTATCATGTTCAACAATTTTTGCCTATTGCAAGTTCACAAAAGTATTTTGCTATGTTTTCTAGAAAATTATTGGTTTAGTTTTCATATTAGCAAACTGCTAACTCAGAGTGTTGAAGATGTTTGAAATTCATGCACTGATAATAAATAATTTGTTTAAAAAAACTCACAAATAAGAAAAACAAAGACAAACAATCCTCCATAATAGTAAATGCATCTATTCAAAAAGGACAGAAAAATCTCCAGTGAGCACTTGAAAAAACTGCTCAAAGTCATTATTTATAATCAAAATGAAAATAAAAATCACTATGAGGTATTACCACACATTCAATAGAATATCTAAAATTATGAAAGCTATCAATATCAAGGATTGGCAAGGATTCTAAGCAATGATAATTTACATGTATTGATGAAAATAGAATGAAAGACTTCTGGGAAAAAGTGAAGGAACAACCTTTAAGGAGTTAACACCTGAGAAGTATCCAAATTATTGCTATATGTTATAGGTCTTTTATACATCTCTCTATATATTTTATATATCCTATAACAAATACATAAATATAACTCTAAATATACATTCAGGTCACATCAAGGTAAAACCATAGAATATCAAGAATCAAAAGAAAAATAGATTACTCTTAATAAAAAAATGACAATTTGTATGACAAGTAAAATTTATTTTAAAAACCATATGTGCCAGAGAATGATGGAATAATGTATGAGAAAATAAATATAAACCTAGAATTATAGAATTATGAAGGGTATAAAAAAGGAATAATTTATTCATTTGGTAGATCATTTTCTTTGTATTTACTGTTTTGTTTCAATATCTGTTCTAGACTTTGGGGCATAGCAGGAACAAAAGAAAGAAAGTCCCTTTTCTCACAAGAACAGACAGATAATAAATGTACAATCTCAAGAAGTGATGTGCTATCAAAAAAATAAGGCAGGATGAGAGAAAGATACAGAGTGATGATGGGAAGGTGCCATTTTTGAGAGAATACAGGTCTTCTCTGAAGGTTTGACATTTGATAAATTCCCAAAGGAATTGCAAAGTTATCTATAAAAGTGTCTGAAGCAATGGATTACAGATGCAGCATCCAAGAATGACCTTAGAAAAAGAAGAAAGGGAGAGGGGGCGGTGTGGGAAGGAAGAAAAGAAAGAACTCTAAAGTTTTGGACTTAGAGAAACTGGCAGGATGGAGTTGTATTTGCTGTTTTGGAGAAAACCTCAGCAGACACAGGGTGTAAGTAAAAACCAAGTGGCTGTTTTTGAATGTAGGAGATATCAAGACATGCAAATGAAGACACATAGGCAGCTAGATACAGGTATCTGGAAATGGAAAAAGCAAGAAGTACATGTCCGCATCTAGATATTAACTAAAACCAGTTGCCAAGCACGAAGAGTGATAAAGAGAAACATCTGAACACTAAACCCAGGGAAATGTGGCATCGACAAGGAAGAAAGTGGGAAGGAAGCTGTGTGGGAGCCCGAGTAATAGAAACCAGCCTGGTAGGTAAAGAAACAGAGAGTAATGTCATGAAGATGAAATGTGGAATATGTCAAAGAAGAAGTGGTAAACAGGACCCCAGGCTACTCAAAGGTCAAAAAAGATGAGCACAGAACCTTAACTCTTAAACTTAAAGAGTTCTACTAATGAATAGGAATATTTGAAACTTTTAAAGAAGCATATTGCATATTTTCTGTATAAATTTTCCTGATTTTTATATAATTATATAACTCACAAATAAAGAACCAGCAGCTCTTGCAACGCAGATTCTTGCTTAACAAGAACAGATACCCTGAAATGGAAATAACAAAGACCTCACTGGGTATAAGTGAGGAAATTTGGGGAGGAAAAAGAAAATGAACAGAGTGATGTGGACAACTCTCTCCTGTTGTTTTGAAAAGACAGTTTCAGCTATATATATATAAATATCGAGTCTATTATTCCTAGATTCTCATCATAAAAACTATTAAATACAGTTCAGCAAGAACACGAATTAGAATTACTTTTAAAAATCAGTAAATTTAATTAGCTATGGATTATAAATAAATTTAACCTTTATTTAAAAACTAAAAATAATTTTTAAATTAATAAGATAGAGGGAAGGGTTGTTCGATGAAGAAATATGTCATGCTAAAACTGACAGAATTTTCAGAACAAGTGACTAACATATAATTATAGTGGAAATTTTAAAACACATCTGTCAGGGACTGACACATTAAAATGACAATAAATCTTTACCAATATGGAAGTTTTGAACAACAAAATAAAAATATTTATCTAATGGGCACTTGTACTCTATCCAGAAAAAAATAAATATTACATGATGTTTACCAGTAAATATAAAACATTTCTTTAATTCATCATGTATATGAATTCACCACAAAGCAAGATTCAACCAATTCCAAGCACTCAATATCATAAAGGCCATATTCATTGACCAAAATATGATTAAATAAAAATTAACAGGAATGTGAGAGTAAAAACAAGTTTGTACTGTCTTTTTGATTGCTAAACAACTTGTGAATTAAAAAGGAAATTACAGTGTATTTAGAAAGCAGCTTTTAGCTTTAATATCGTATTAAAATTATAATGACTGAAAAGGAGTGAATCAAGTTTCACCTCATATACGTGATAAGGAAAAGAATAAACCTAGAGAAAATAGAAGGAAATAACAATGATAAGATCAGAAAATAATTAATCAATTAGTGGCATTTGTATTATGTTTATAATTAAATAAAAAGAAACAAAAAGGCAGTACAGAAGACGAACAGAAAATATGTTAATGTTTCTTTGGAAAACATTTATAAGATATATAAACTTATAAGTTGAATGAATAAAGAAAACAAAGACTAAAAAGACAAAAATAAACATTAGGAACTATTAAGGGAAATTGATAAGGGATAAATGAGATAAAAAAAAATAGGCCAATATTTCCACAACTTGTTTATGTTCTGAATGTTTCAGAACAGTAGACTGCAAATGGAATTTTTAATAATACATACAAGCTGACAATGAAAACAGAAACTATGACATACAGTAAAATATTTTATTAAAAACTGCATACAAATTCGAATAAAGAGATAATCTAATATACAAATGAGAGCAAAGAAGGGGGAAAAAGCCACCTCCCCCATTTTTTATTATACCTACGTAAGTTTGAATCAAAATTGGATAAGGGTAGTTCCAAATAGTTAATTATAGACTAACTGCCTTAGAAATAGACATGAAACCTCTAAATAAAGCATTAAAAATCTTTGAACTACCTGTGCTTTTAAAAAGATTTATCATTGCCAGAATTTTACTCAGGAATATTGGATTATCACAAAATCAGAAGCATCAAAAACATTAATTTATTAAGTTTATTGACAGATTAAAGGAAGAAAATGATAGGAGCATCTCAATCCATACAGAAAAATCATTATGTCATTTATAATAAACTTCTTAGTTAACTAGGAGCACTTAAATAGGGACATCCCTAACACAATAAAGGGTATCTATCAAAGCTTATATCAAACATGCAATTTAATTATGAAAGTGTAGAATCATTTCCATAGATGTTTGGGGGGGTGAGAGAACAGAGACACACATTATGTTTCTGCTCACCATTATATCAGAGCTAAATAATTCGACAAGAACAGATGCAAAATGTATAAAAACTGAAAAGACAAAACTATCTTGCAAATAAGTTTTTCTTAAAGAGTTCTACTAATGAATAGGAATATTTGAAACTTTTAAAAAAGCATATTGCATATTTTCTGTATAAATTTTCCTGATTTTTATATAATTATATAACTCACAAATAAAAATTATATAATTCATTTTCAATCCTTTTTCTTTTGTTATTATTTTAGTTGATACTTGGTAGTGATGCCATGTTTGTTGCTGAACTTAATGAGAATGACTTAAATTCATCCTCCAAAATGACTTTTGCTGTGTTAGCAAGTTCTCTTTATCAAAGTTTTATTTCCACTGACATTATTCAAATTTATTTTAAATGAATCTACGCCACTTCCAAAGAACATTAAAACACTAATCAGAAAAAAATATATATGCACCTTTGTGTTCATTGCAGCATCACTTGTGATAATTAAGATGTGGAAATGACCTAAGTGGCCTTTGTCAGATGAATAGATAAGGAATATGCAGTGTATACACACAATGGAGTACTATCCAGCCATAAAAAAGATAAAATTTTGCTATTTACAACAATCTGGATCAACCATGATATTAGGATCATTGAAATAAATCCGGGAAAGACAAACATCATAAAAATTAACTCATATATGAAAGATAAAATAACAAAGAAGCAAACAAAATAAAATCAAGCTCTTATAGACTATAAGAACAAAATGGTAGTTACCAGAAGGAAAAGGGAAAAGAAGTAGACAAAATACGGGTTCAGTTATATGGTGGCAGATGGAACTGAGAATTTTGGTGGCAAACGTACTATATACAAATACTGAGTTATGCTGTACAGCTAAAATCTACATATTATAAACCTATGAATTTACCTATTAATGACCGCTCAGTGTTATTCTAATTTTTCAATAATGTAGTAATATGTATCTCTGGACATTTCTCATGGGGCACACATGTTAGAGTTCTGTTAAGGGATATGTCTAGAATTATAATTGCCATATGACCTGAGAACCTACAAAAATGGAGTAACTGAGACAAGAAAAGATACAGAAGTAAAAAAAAACACATATATTTTTATGGGACAAACCATGGGACAAAAGAGACAAAACCATGGGACAAAAGAGAATACATTAAGGAATACAACCACAGGTTACTTTTTTTTTTTTTTTTTTTTTTTTTTTGGTGTTCTTCCCCCCTCCACTTCCCCTTGTCCCCACTCTGGTCACTCCATCTGTTCTTTCACTGCCCATTATTGGTCAATTTTTAGTCCATTGGATTATCCCCCCTCTTTCCTGGAGCAGTGTTCTTTTGTCAGGTGTAGATGTGTTTTCCTGGGACACAGCAGGTCTGTGCTTAGTTTTCCAGGTGTATCTTTGTTGCAGGTAGTTAGTTCATGCATGTTTGTATCCTTTCAGTGCTTCCTGTTCTTACTGGTTGTCTGCTCCAGCCCAGGTTCTGTCATATTTTGCTCCTCCTTTGTTTTGTAGTTCTGGGAGCAGGAGCATTTCTCCAGCCAATGTCCATGTAAAAAGTTGTATGATCGGGATAGGCACTGGCGGATGGTTGGTCCGGTTTGTCGTGGGTCTGCTGCCGGACTCTGTGGCTTTCCTCTCTGCATGAAATGGGAGGGTACTTCATTCATACTGAAGGCATCTCTGAACTGAAGATTCCTTTCCCACCTGTGGAAACCTCAGTGGTTGCATTTCTGAGACAGTTTGTCTCTAGAGTTAGTCGCACAGCCCTGAGTCCCATGGATCTGAAATGTTCACTTGTTCTGAACTTTACTTATTTCTCCTCATCTCCATCTTCATGTGTATCTGCTGCTGAATCAGTGATTTGTTTCTTGTGAGACTGACTGAATTTGGAGATCAGAGGGGATGACTCCTACCGACCCGTCCTCTGTACTTCACCATACACGCAACCCCCATCCCATTGGCCCACATGTCCAGCAGTGCTCCCCCCCATCCCAGGATGCTGTGTGGGAGGCCTGAGCCTCCAGGGACAGAGGTGGCCCAGTCCCTGAGGGCCAGAAGTGTGGGCCAATGCCCTTTGTTTCGAGACCCTATTTTGGGCCCACCCATCTCTGGTACCCCATTCTTAGGGTGCTGTGTGGGAGGGCTAAGCCTCCATAGGTGGCCCAGTCCCCCCCACAGGTTACTTCTATTCCATTAGCTTAATCACCAATCTCAGTTTCCTGATCTGATAAAGCCCCTACAAACAAATAGACAAACAAATAGAACAAATAGACCCTCAAGGTATTTAAAACAAAGTAAGATTAAGCATTATTTTCAATACTTCAAAAACCTAAATGAGAAGTAGGTATTTTTCTTGTCGTGATATGGTTTACACTAATATTGGGGGGCGAAGCTGAAATTATAGGAAATCTAGTGCAAATTTGATTGTTTCATTCATATTCTAATGACTATCAGGTAGGAATATAAAATTAATTTGAGAGAAAAAAGTGAAAAGAAGTTATTACTTAATAACTACAATACTACCATTAATCAATGCTCATTATACAAGAAATTCATGGGAAAAGTTTTTCAAGGACCATGCTAATACCTACCTTTAATTTACTCCAATCTTCACAAGTTTTTCGGCTCTTCTCACTACATGTGAGCATACAGTTTATTTAAAACATTTAATCAAGTTATTTTTACCTTATACACAAACATTTCTGAAAAGAGTTTCTGGGAACTCTGGAAGGGTGAGAGGGTAGTCTCAAAGTATTATAATAAATAACAAAAAGAGAGCCTGGTAGGGTCATCTTAACATCTTAACATCTTGTTGTCTTCTAAAAAGGCAGGTTTAAACATTTTCTTATGTAAAATCGTATTTTACAAACCTGAAAGAGCTTTGACAATTCTCCAGTATGGCCTCTCTTTTAAAGACAAGGGCAACCAAAGAAATCACAATGATAATAATGTGAGAATAGACTGGCAGTGAAACATTGGATCATAAGTAAAATAATATTTTCTCCTTCCTGCATCTATATATTAAGAACCACTATATACAAGTGTAAACAGAGAAATAGAAGGTCCTTCCCATACCCAGTGCTTGGGTCACTGTTAAATGAGGGCAAGTCCATTGGAGGTAAACTGAACCACAAATGATTATGATGGAATGTACAAATAATTTGGTGCTAACTAAATTAACAGTGGCCTAAAAGCAGATGTTGGGATTCTAAAATTAGATAAATGAGGAATTTGCTTTCCAAGAAGCAAATATCAAGAGTTGGTATAAAAATATGTAATTTTATTCTTGCTATAAATATAACTTTCAAAGAGCGCATTTGAATGTACTCCCCATTTGGTCACCATTATTTATTTTTCTATATTCTTTAACTGCAACACACTAGAAAGTTTCTGATTATATTCTGAATCTTTGATGAATCCCTGCATGCCTATATGATTGAGGCAAATTCTGGTACCTAGTGCCAGTATATACATTGTGAGTTTTCTTCCTGTTTTTGTTTTCAGTGTCTAAATCAACAGATTTTATGGGTTAAAACTGCAGATTTGAAGTTAAAAGTGAATGACAAACAGGAATTTTTAAATGACTAGATATTGGTTATTTAATTCATTTGTTCTCTGGTTTGGTCAGTTAAATTTCTGAGTTTCCATTCTTTGAAATACTGACTATTCTAAGTATTGATTCTTCACACCCTACTGTAGCTTTTTCCTGTATATAAAAGCTGAATATCTCTTCTGAATGTTAGCAAAACTTCTGAACAAAAAAGCTAGCCAGTATTTCTTTGTCTTCAAGAAGCCAGGAAATAAAACATTTAATTAGTCTTTGTCTTTCAATATAATAAGTACAGAAAGCAATAATACCATTTTTTTTCTAACTTCCAGACAATAGCCTGTGTCTCTTTAGCTGACAGTGTCACTCCTGCAGAATGAATTTCCATGGAAGATAAATGGAATGTCACTCTTGTCGTATCCTGGAAGTATTTGTTAAAGCAATAATGATCATGGTCTAAGTCATTTCCCCTGGGATTAATGAGAGACCAGGAGGAGTTGATGGTCCAAGATGCAGAGAAAAGTCATTAAAACCCAGATAACTATTAAGTCCCTAGTAATTCACAGTGGCTAAAGACTGGCTGGCAAGGCAGGCATATCATGGTGATGGGCCTGGGAGGGACAGCAAGAGACGGGCGGGTTTAGTGAAGATGTGAACTCCTTAGTGCCCATGAAAATGATTACTTTATACAGTTATCTACTTAAAGGTATGTCTTACTTTCTCAACTCTACAGCAGCGGCATGCAGCAGAATGATTTTATCTTTGTTATATTCAGTGACACCATTCCAACTTCCAAGGAACGGGCCCTAAATTCTCTCTCTTACTCTTCATGTTTTCCTTTATCACTTATTTCCATTCTCTAAATATCTACCGATATTCACAATCTAAATGCTTCCACATTATGAGAACAAAGAGCCGCAGAAAAAGAGTCCAAAAAAAAGTGTTCTCTGGAGTCTGCTGCAAGATCTTTGCCTCTTCAATTGAACTAGATGTGTGTCAAAATGTGTATTATTCTCTGGAATTGAGGGGAAAAACAAATAAATATACTCAGGTCAAAAGAGCACACGCCGACAGTGAATTTTAATGATAAGAGTGATCAAGCAAGTGAGCTTGGGCACCTTATCACATTTCTTTCTTATTTTGTACTATGTCTTTCAACATGGCTTTAAATTCTTTATCAGAGACTTATTATGTGCATTGATGAAAACAACAGGACTATTTCCTTCTCTGAACCACTTTTTTTCTGATATAATGTTATCAAAAAATGAGTTATTGTTATTATTACTATTTCTTAGATCAGAGGGATGAGATTTTATAATCCCACCCTGTTCTCAATAATGGGTGCCATTCTTAGGAGTTTCAAAATCTTTGTCTCTACATCAGCAGGGTGGTTTAAAAATAATTATGGTAAATTCTAATTTTATTACCCCAGAAATATATTAAAAATGTAGATCTTTTATAATTCCTTCAATTAACAGTAGACACTTCTTGATTACTTTCTAATTAAATCATTTCACTCTAAGACTTGGTAATTACAACAAGAAGTTATTAAAATTAGAAAACATTTGCTAACTCAGTACTTTTGATTATTAAGCTTTTGTCATTTAATATTGCCAAACAGTCTATGAAGATATATGAGCAATGAAACTGATTTTAATGTCTTTAGCTGCAATAATTAACTACAGGTGTCCCAAACAATGCAATGTTTCTTTCTTATCACATATTTTCCTGTTAAATCTATTGTTCCTGTCACCAACTGGATTTTTTCCCTTTGGCCTATTAAACTGTGTCCCCTTCCTCCCCCACTTATTATTGTTCTTCCATATGAAAGGATCATATTCAGAGTCTCAATTACTTGGGTATTTTATCTTTCTTTGGTGCCCTGATGAAAATATGTTCACAGTTTATTATAAGAATCAAAGTTACTCTGCCTTTGATGGTTTTAGCTGACTGATTACCACATTACAATCTATAGGACAATAAACTTCCCCAATGAGATACATTCCTACAAAGAAAAACATCCATATTGCTGGGGCCTGGGAAATGCACTGTGTGATTTACCATCTCAATATGTCAAATGGGTGACAATTTGCTTTCATCAGATTTCTCAGGAGGTGTGACATCTTTTATCTTCAGTGACCAGCTCTTACTAGGGTGGGAAAGAATTGTGGAGATTGTTCTTTCCTTTAGACAAGCCTCAAAAAAAATTAAAGGACACATTTCTATTTGGCCTTTTGCAAAACAGTATAAGCAAGTGGTACACACATCATCACTGATAGGAAATGGCTTTTGAAACATAATATTGGCTCCAGAGAACCAAATTATCCCTGCAAGCGGTGATCGGTCCAAGTAAATTCCTCCAAATGTGATTCTGAAGCATAGGGTGAGGTGCTAATGGCTATCTATTGGAATATCGCTTTGACAAAATGCACCTAGAAAAGATATTGACAAGCTCTTCAGTGTTCTAGCAGGAAAGAGATTCTTGAAAACAAGCCCATTGCTCCTCTGCCTGCCTTCTGCTGAGAAACCAAGGAACGAATTGAGCAAATTCATCACCCCTTAACAAAGCAATAAGTGAAAACTGATGAGTCTCTGTGCTTGATGGAAAGGCAGTATCCTGTTCATGGTGAATAACAGCTCCTTATACTCTCACTGATCAGAGAACATCAAGGGAATCATGTTCTATTTGAGGCACAATGTCTTCTTGAGGACAATGAGAAATACCCAAAGGAGGAAAACATGATGTGAAGAATGAAAGGAAGAATAGAATAGGAAAGCTGATTCCAGTAATAGAAGACTACAGGGTGGCATGACAGGCACGCTGTGGTTGCCTTCAAATACATAAAAGGTGTCATGATGTGGGTGTCACTACACTGGGGTTTGGGGGAACTGGGATATGTGAGTGGGAGTCATAGGGAATCTAATTTAAGGCCAAAATCAGGAACAACCTACTTATGGGCCAGGGTAGACTCTATTTACTGGAAGTATCCAAGCAGAAACAGAATAAGATATTGGAAAATGATAAAAGTTGAATAAATGCCAGTGTGATGTAAGAGGATGAAATAGACAGAGAACTAAAAGCCCCATTCTCTGAACTCAATTCTAAAAATAATCAGTCAAGAAAGAGATCTAGACATGGAAGGGATTTACCATGTGAGTTAGGGGACTTGTGCCCACAAGTCAGAGGGGGCATTGGTTATGTCAGATTCCTAGAGAGCTGGAAGGTTTGATCTTCAATAATTCTGCATCAGTCTAAAGGGTGCATTTTTTGAAAGGGTGCATTTTTAAAGGGTGCATTTTTTAAAGGGTGGGATAAATTATAAGTAGACAAATAACTAATGAAGATATATATATGTATATATATATATATATATGATGCCAATGTTTACATGCTTACAATGTGTTCATCCTGCTGAATTGAGTAAGGAAACTAGAAAAATGGGTGGAGGATGGGTTAGATGAATGATGGGTTAGATGAATGTCTAATCCAAATCATTTGAATCTTAAATTTTTTAATTACTGGAATAACATTTGGCAACTTCCCTGTAACTTAATAGTCTTTCCCTTGAAGGAGGAACCAGATGAGATTTGTTTTTTAAAAAACATGAACCTATGATCATAAATATCTACACATAATATACACATCTGCCAATGCATTAACTATGCTATAAAATGTAATGCCACAGACGTCACTGTAAGAGTATTAGTTTTGTTAACGCGCAACACTTTTTTATCTGTGCAATGCTAGAAGATGAAAGTGTTGAAGAATCTTGGCAAATGCCTTGATCCACTAAGGAGATTCACAACATAAGCTTGATATTTCTTGAGTTTGAACCATGCTGAGATAAGCCCAGATATCTCTATTTCTGCATTATAGTTGTAAAGAAAACAATGTAAATCTTCCCAAAGGGCTTATTTACATGCCTTTGAGATACAGACTCATAGAATATTAAAGCAGCAGGAGGCTTTTGAGGCCACCTAATCCCAACCTCCTCATTTGACAATAAGGATACAGAAACCAAAAACTATTAAAAGACTTAACCAAGGACACCCAGTTACCTTGGGTCAAGGCTGAGAATAGTTTTCAGAGCTTCTAACTCTTTGCCAAATTATATTCCTTCATTCACATTAATGAGGTTTGTGACTTGTATATTTCTATTAAGATTGTCATGCTGTTATCCATTCATGTTTGGTAGAAATATTTTGATTTTATAAAACAATCTAGATTAGTTTTGCCTGGCTTTTTTTCCCACTTGTTGCCAC
The DNA here is from genome assembly GCA_004024945.1 of Uropsilus gracilis. Taxonomy (NCBI): domain Eukaryota; kingdom Metazoa; phylum Chordata; class Mammalia; order Eulipotyphla; family Talpidae; genus Uropsilus; species Uropsilus gracilis. The sequence continues at coordinate 26,351 of PVHY01006750.1, forward strand.
CTTGATATGCAGAATGAGCTTTGGATCTGAGTTTTCCTTGTTTTCTGGGGAAACATCTAGATACAATGTTTTAGAACCATAAACCTACTCATAAGGACAATGGGGAAACCAAGAGAAACACTAATTTAAGATGAACTGAGCAAGCAGCAGCTTGAGTGGGTGGGTCTGTGATTCACGGGAGGAATTACAGAGGAAAGGAGGAGTTGGCCACATTGGCTGGAGGGTGTGCACAATCCCAGATATCTGACTGCTGTGGCACAAGGACTTGCTCACCCAGCACCTAATGGACCTGGCAGTTTATGAAAACGTCATAATTGCCTCTCCAGGTAAGGCTGCTGTTCCAGCCAAATAAGAATCTGGACACTGAAAAAAAAAAAAAACTTTGTGGGAGAATCCAGATGGCTCTCTTTGATTGCCAACACCAAATGCTTTTTAATTTGAAACTAATATTCATCCAAAGCCCTAAGTAATCGAATTTTGATTTCTGATATTGTTCTTAATTATCAAGAGCTAGAAGGCTGGTTTATCTGAGTGAACTAGTGAGGTATTATCTTCAATATAATTATTAATATGTATAACCAAACTGGAATGAAGCAGATGATTTGCCCACATGTACGCACAGCAGTTGATGTACATAGTTTCAAAGAGATTCTGTGCTTGTTTGTTGGAATTGACCTGGAGTGGTTGGGAAATGATGTGGGGCTTGAATCAATATAGACACAAATAAGTTTTCCAGTGTTTCCAACAACTTGTGACCCTCCATCTGGGTTGAGAATATACAGAATGATTGTGGAAACAGAACAGTTCTCTGTCTGGCCTGACCTGCTGACCCTCTGGAAGTTCTCCCATAACTAACTCTAGTCTCACAGGTAAAGGAAAGGAAGGACAATAAATAAAACCATGTTTGTAAGTAGACCCCTGGCTGATATGAACACCTCCCCTGTGTGGCGAAAACTGTAATACTGCTGGTGTCAGAGTCCCCTGAAAGAATTCTCTTGCAATTTATTGTATGTCTCCCATTAAGTCTCAGCAGATAAGCCACTCCCCAGCCTGGGGAAGGAAGTTTCCTTGTTAATGTGGCTACAGAATGATACAATAGCCTCTAGTCACTCATCAGTCCCAATTATTTGATGTGGTTTTAATTAGTCCAAATTAGAGGCCCAGTTGTTATTATAACTTGACTCGAGAAAGAGGAAAAATCAACTCTTTGTTTACTTCTGGTGCCTCGGACGCATGAAGACACACCAAAATAACTGCTATTTATTTTACAAGATGGAAAAAATATTGACTGCCCTCTGGTCATAGAAGGCATTTTCTTTTGGGATTACAAGTGCAGAGATGAATTAGGTACACTTAGGATCAATATCTGTTTCTCTTCTTGGCTCAAGATGGGATTTGTCAAAATTCGAGAGCAGCTTCTATTGAGTGTCAGCTACAAATCCTTCCACTACTGAGTCGTACACCTGTTCAGTTTGAAATATAAAAAGCAACGGGTTTTTTCGGCTACAATATCTGGGGTCAGGATGCTGAATCGCCTCTGTGCCTTTTCCTTTAATGAGCTTTAGTTTGATGAAGTGACCTTACCAGCAGAAAATGGAAAAAAGGGAAGCTTCTGTGCTAGCAAAGGACAGAGACTCCTGGGGATGGCAGAAGAGCAGTCAGGAGCACTTGGGATGAGTTGCAAGGGAGAAAAGGAAGGGAGCAGAGGAAACTGCAGGAAATGCCTTAGGCTGTCTGTCTATGGTAGGAGAGCTGAGGGACAAAGAGCCTACATCACAGGGGAGAAATTTTCTTTAGCTCTGTTAATGTTTAGGGCTGTACTATTTAATCAATGCAATGTTCAGTCTTAGGGGTTTCAAGCCTGGGAAGAAGACTCCTCTCTGCTGGGATAATCTTAAGGTAACAAGACCACTGGGAGTGCCGTGGACCAAGCAGCATGGAATGGAGAAAGGATTCTAAAACTATCAGTGACATTCCTGAAACCATCTTTAGAGGGGGGTGTATTACAAGACTAGGACACTAATGGATATCAGCTCAAAAGAACCGGGCACACCTTTTGCTTCACCTTTTGGCATTCCACACAGTGAAGAATTTAGCAGGAATAAATAAATATATCATAAGAACTGAGGAAACAAAGAATACAGAAAAGATGAGGTTCTTGACCCTCAGGAAGGAAGCCTTTAGATGAGGAAGCAAAGACAACCCCAAGGCTGGACAGAAACAGGCACCAGAAAAACCGTGGCTTGACTGTCATAGACTGATCAGCAGAGCTACCACAGGAGTGGCAGAGGCCAGCAGAGAGAAAAGTCATGTGACATAAGTCTAGCAGTGCTCTGTGAGTTATGAGTCTTGAGTTAAACCTGGGAGTAGAGAAAGGAACTGGAAATGTGTGCAGAAAAAGGTAGGCCCTCTAAGTCAAGGAAACAGTGAGTAAAGGAGAAAGTAATTCACAGTCCCTGGGGTCATGAGGGAATTTGCTGTGGAGAAGACATGGTAACTCACATATACCTACACCAATAAACTTAATCTTTACTCTTTCAAATTTTCATTTTCTCTAAAATGTCTACCACATAGACATGGAGAAATGAAAGGATATGTAAACCACTGAGCTCATTTTCCAGCTCCATTCATTTAATTCCCCTTCTCTGCATCTACCAGTTTAGGCAAGGAGACTGAATCTTAATTCTAGTGTTTTCTTCTGCCTTGCTGTCACCCCTAATGAAAATCAGTGGTTGTTTCACTGGCACATAGTGATATCTGAGGGGGTCTTGACACATAAAGTGCTGTTAGCTCTTGTAGCAGTTGATCTCATACTGCTGAGAATTTTTTGAAAATCTTATCTCTGATTTTTTTTCGATTTTCTTTTTTTCTTCTGTCTGTCAGACTGTCAGCTGCCACTTCATGATTTTGCCACTTTTGCCTGCACTTCTAATCTGCTATGGACTAGGAAATGAATGTGAAAATACACTAAATTCGTGTAATCCTGAATTGAAGGATTGAAGATGGAAAAGTCAGTCAGTAATCAAGAGGTCTTCATAGAAGCAGACATTTTTGTCTTACGCAAATCTTGATCTGTGGCTAGTTTTTTTTTAAAGATATTCTCTTGAGTAACACCAAGGGTTTTAAATCTACCACTGCACAATCTTTTAAAATAATAAAATCACACTTAGTAACAGTCAAAGCTATGCTTTTATTTAAAAAAAAAAGAGAGAGAGAGTGGCACATTTGGTATATGCCTCTCTTAGATCAGTTACTCTTTCTCCAAACACTTCTCAGACCTCTAATCCTTACTTAAAAGTAAATAAATAGTATCAGTTACATATGGTGCTGCTCAGGTAGTTTGCATGTTAACAGAGATGTCTTCAGTTATCAAACAGAAGTTCTAATGGGCAATCTCAGACCTTTGACTGAAGAAGATGAGATTTTTGAGAGTGAGGAACTAGAGAAACCCTGTTAGCCCTCATCAGATATGTGGCTTCCCACTTTCTTTCCGCAGCCCCCACAACCAGCAGAGGAAACTAAACTGTTTCCATTCATATCACACTGTGCTGCTTAGTAAGATACTTGGCTGCCTGCTGTTCTAGGTGAGTTTACGTTTATTTCTTCTGGACTCAGTTTTCCCAGATGGGCATCATGATAACTCCCCTTCTTCCTATCAAGTGTGTGTACCAAAACCAACTTATTTTCAGAACAGGATTTAAGATCCTTCAGAGAATCATACCATCTGAGGTTAATATGCCTGCCTGCTCTCCCCAGCTGCCCCCCCCTCAGCGTTATACAGTGAAGTTGATGAGGGTACTTCCAGCTGAGGAAGATGTGTCTTCGGTTAGATTTAACCATACAGGAGAATTAATATAAAGCAGTAATGGTTCATAGGCCAGTTCACTCCTTGAAATTTCAGTGACTGGAAAAATTAGTCTCCTGATTCCTTTCTGTTCCTTTTTTTAATTATAACTTGCTGAGGCACTCGCTAATACCCTTTAATCTCTTTTAATAACTACCCTATCCTCGGTTTCTCTAAGTATCCTTCTCAAGGCATCCACAAATCCAAGAATGCTCTTAAGATTGACTGACTGACTGGTCTCTCAGCTCTGTTGATTTACTGACACAAGGTTTACTCCTCCAGCCTGGGCTCAGCAGGGATGAAAGGGAGAATGAGGAGGTAAACTATTTCTAGGCCCAGGAAAGGGATAACCTTCAGAAATTTTGGAGGAAGGCCAAGGATATTTCTAGTTACCCCCCCACCACACTCCACTTCCCCTTAATGCTTTCCCTCTCTCAGAGGTTTCATCTCTACCACCTCACCTACTCCAACATCTCCAGAAGAGAAAAGGGCAAAGGAAAGGAAGAGACAATAAAGAAATATCCCCTTTTCTGCAATGTGGGGCGACCCTCACAGAAATTTCACACAATCAGAGAAGATGAAACACATTCCTACTGGAGGCATCTTGGGCACCAAGGCAGACCCACAGGGGATAAACTTACAGCAGTTCGTCAACCAAGTACTCATAAGTTTCAGGAGATGAGAAGTCAGCAAGTCATTCTTGTAACACTTGGATACATTTTGGGTGAATAACACTGAGATTAAAGTGAGCCCCTAAATTCAGAAGACATGGAGCCTCACCTCAAAGTTTTTGTCATCACTGCCCGTGCAGACAGGGAGTACATATTTAGGAGGAGGATGTGAGAAGGCAGAGAAAAACAATGACATCAGCAATCAGTCACTTATTAAAGAGCCCGCTCTGTTTGGTCCAGTGTGGATAAAATATGGCCAAGAAGACAGACTTCTATGTGTGACATAAGAAAACAAACAGCTTTGTGTGAGCAAAATCACAGTGAAGGAACTCAGTATTCCAAAAGGTCAGTGAAGTGAGATTAACGAAGAACTATGCAGTCCAGGAAGGTTCATGAGATTTGAAGAAAGTATAACATTTAGAAACAAGTAAAACATTATGAGGGAATATTATCATATATATCAGTATAAATATGGAATGGATTGAAAAGAGGCCAATATTGCAGAAACACTCCAGGGTCTACATCCTGCACCTAACTCCTATGCTCTATGCTAGTTCGCTAAGGAACTTTGAAAGACAAGTCTAGAGAGAAAGGTATTAACTAGAGAATATGAATCCCCCTTGACATGTATTTTACATTAGAAGGCAAATGGTAGGCTCAATCATTAGGTAGAAAAAGGGCCAAGTCATGCATATACTACTTATTTGCTTCACCAGAAGATACCCCACTCATAAACAAATGCAAGCAGGACCTGCCCAGGGGAGGCTGGAACCAATATAAGCACAATCATCAGCCTTACATACAGCTGCCTCACCTCCCCCAGGAAGCTCACTAGACCGTGCTCCTGCAACAACACTCCCTGAAACAAATGTCAGAGTAGCCACAGATGTCAATTTAAGTGGCTAATAGCCACATTTTTTGTAATGGAAATAACTGAAACTAACATATTTAATCAATATAAAGTAGCTATAATGATTAATGCTGCATTTATCTTTAAATACTTTCTTTTCAAACTTTAATGTCATTCACATATCAACTCAGCCTAGTCATATTTTAAGTGTCCAACAGCCCTAACCTCTACCATATTGGACGGTGCAGCTCTGGAGACCAGCCAGTCTTGAGTTTTGAGCTCAGGTTACTGCTTCCTTCAAAGTTTAGTCCAATAAATTAAATCTTACTAAAATGCACCTAATTTGAGTATCATTATTTGTTAGACCAACCCTCCTAGATAATATTTTATTTTATCTTAGAGTGTGAATTTTCAAATTCCAAGGCAGAAATTGAAAAAGACCATATGCTCAGGGAGAATTTGACATTCAAACCAGACTGAGTGGGTGGAAGCTTGCATGTGAAATTCCTGTTACACTCTGGAACCCTCTGAGTCACCCTCCCCCAACCTGCACCTGAAGCCAATGGTTTCCTGTTACAGGTTCTTCTCCACTTGTGGTTTTGGAGGGGTTGGTAGGTACACAGTCTGGACATCTCTTATTGGTCAAAAGATCCTCCTAAAACTCCATGGTCTATTACTGGCACCAAAATGATCCCAAAGCTCTCAGGTGCCCGTGTTCCAGAAAATTTGTCATCTCTTCTTCCTCTCTACAAAGTTGGTCATTACTACCCCCTGCCACCATCCTCACCCATAGCTGGTCTTCATACTTTGTGAACTAGTTGAGGCAATCACAGGGGCTCTGGAGCCTAGATGTGAATGATCTCTGTACATGGTCTTGGAAGTAGAAGTCTGAAGCAGGAACTAACATGCTACCTTGGGCTACACCAGAGGAAGGAAGGTGGCCTGACTGCAGAAATAGACACAGACTTGACACACCATTCCTGCAAGACTATGGCTAGGGTTCTGGATGTAATACTTTTAAAAGGATATTAACAAACATTAGAATGTTGTGGAGAACACGACGATCCTAAGGCAGAATCTGTCTTTCAATTCAATGTAGATATGTATGTAGTACTGTGCTGGCTTGAATATGATATCCTACTGGGTCACTCACAAGGTGTTTGCTTTGGGAAAATTATCTGACTTCCTGTGTCTCAGCTGCTCAGGGTAACCTGGGAATACAAAAGCAATTTAAGAGGATTGGTATATAAATACACTTAACTGGGTGCCTACGATGGATATTTTCAATTAAATATAGCTATTCAATAAAATAGATGACTGTGAGCTATGAGACAGACAGAGACAGAGAGACAGAGAGACAGAGAGACAGAGAGACAGACAGACAGACAGACAGACAGACAGACAGACAGACAGACAGACAGACAGACAGACAGACAGACAGACAGACAGACAGATAGATAGATAGATAGATAGATAGATAGATAGATAGATAGATAGATAGATAGATAGATAGATCAGAAGAGAAAGAGGCAAAGTAAAGGACCAGACAATAAAGGAATATGCAAACAAACAGATTACCACAACCACTGTGTGGACAAACACACCCCTGTCCACAAGTTCACACACACATACGTTCATGCACACATTCACACACAGTGCTTTTTGACATTCTGAATCTCAGAAATTTAGCCTCAATTTCCAGGTTCCATACTTGCACAGCCAACAGCAGTTTCCTGCAGTAGTTTCCTGCTGCACTATGCCCTCTTCATTATGACTTCACAAAGCTCTGTTGTCACCTAAGAAAAAATAAAACTTGACCTAACTGGAAAAGAAAAATCTTGCCTTTTCTCTACTGGGTTACAGATATTGACTATCTGGCCATCTGATTGCATAAGAATAACTGATGAGATCTGTATGTAAAACAGCATGTTCCCTCTACAGAGAAAACCAGAGGTACTTAGTAGAGACAGTAAATTATTATTGGTTGAAAGACTTGGCACCAAGGAGTACTCAAACTCCCCTTCCTCATGAGGTCACTTACTTTAGATGCCACATAACCATGTGCAATTAATGCCATGACTAGTTTTGTTGCTATATTTTATTCCTACAAAACATATAGGGGCATGAAGAGATGGCATCAGAACAGTATTATAGGAGGAAAGGCATGTGTGAGAAGAACCAGTAGAAGCCATTCAACAGAAAATAATCAGACGTATTGTGATGTGGATGTGTAAGAGATCCAAAGGAAGAAAGATATTGCCCTGACTTTTAGGAGGTTAATGCCCAACACATGAAACTTTAAAAAGAAGTATTAACAATACAGTACTGCTTCAGAAAGTCTAGCTGGTATATATTGAGTATTTACAAAGCACCTGATGCTCTAATAAGTATTTTTGCATATTACCCATTTGAGACCTTACAAAACATCAGTTAAATATCATCATCCTTTGCAGATTAGAAAACAGAAAAATTAGAGGATCAAGTCACTTGCCCCAGATCACAAGATTGGAGTGAAAGATCCCCATGTCCTATTATAGTATTGAAGTCAAAATTCCAACTGAGTGTGACTGATTTAGAGCCTGTATTTAACCCCTGCAGAGCCTGGTGGTGAAATTCCTCTCCAGCACATAGCCTATGACCTGTTAACCAAATTTGTTTGATCCTTCCAATAAAACAGATTGCCCTTGCCTCCATCATGAAAGCACCTATAAAGTAGACCTTGATTAACCTTGATTAGCATTTTCTTGTTTAACATGTTTATGTCTTGTTTTTCCAAGTAACCTGTAAGTCACTGGGACATTTTGTTTTAAGAGAGCTAGAACCTGTTGGTCGTATTAGCTGTTTCAGAACAACAACTGCTTATTCATGATAAACAGTGACTACTTTGTCTTGTTTTTGCTGTTGCCTCGGTGCCTGGTAAAGTACACCTCCTCAATGTGTGAAAGGCAATGTACAGGGGCTGGAGGTGGGGAGAAGCGTAAATAGTGAACCAGAACCCCCTTAACACTCAAGGCACTGATGTCAACTACCGATCTGTGCATTCCCTCAAAAAATATCATTTACAATGCAAATAGGAAAATATATATATAATGGGAACGCCATCATGAGACTCAAAAAAGAGAGGGAGTATGGGGATAGATTAACGCTAAAACTTGAAAACATGTGGCTTGATTTGGCTAATTTTCAATATCTGGATCCTCAGCTTTTGATATTTGCTATTTTACCAAAAGGTGTCTGCACTGATATTAACACCTGATTCAGTTTTGCATCTGCAGTGTTGAGAAAAAGATAAAGGGTGGATACTGGGACTTAACTGGGGTGATGTCTTTCTCCTTTCAAATACATTTCCTTTCTTAAGTCAACCTGTACCCCATTCATTGTTGTCATGACTACCTCTGTACTTTGCACAGTGATTTGCACAAATTCCCATGAACCATTAATGTTCCCTGGGTTCTGTCAGATCTTTTTCATGGGTCCTTGTACTTCAATATGCCAAAGTATTGACAAGTTGACCTTCCTGAAGGGACCCTGTCTTTACTCTCCTTGTGTCCAAAGTGTGAGGCAAGAAGGGACATTTCTCACATTCCATGACTAGGTCAGCCCATCTTTTGCCTATCTCTTCTTGCCCAGTGCAGGCACCTGTCTCTCACTGTGGGTCTTCCCACAGGATGTGGCTGACTTCACACCTGCCTGCAGCATCCAGACACTTAATTGTCATCACAACTGCTGCAGCTAGGCAGGGAGGCCCTACATTTTAAGTGCCTAGCCCTACCTCTATCTTACAGTCCCCTCCTCTTGACTAGCTCCTTCAGAAGCTTCCCTTCATCAACCTAGGACTCACCCCTTTTCAGAGAGCACAATCATCTAGGAAGACAAGGTCAGGGGTCATTGTGAGTTCCAGTACAGCATCACACTATCAAACTGCTCATTCTGACCTACCATCATGGACCCTTGTTTTTCTTCTCTGTAACTGGCTTCTGACAGGAAGTACCTACAAACCACAAGTGATGGCTGCCCGACATGACTGAACCCCAAGAAGTAAGGCTGAATGACCTCAAATAGCCATGTCATTTAGCGGAATGTTGCCCAACCCCAAACATTATCTCACCCAGTGCCAGAGTCACCTACCAGCAAATCACTTCTGTCATTGTAGGGAGGATAGTAAGTGCTGAATAGACAGTGCTGAATAGACACATGTCACAAATCTAACATAACTAATTCTGTACCCAAATGTAAAACAAAGAATTAAGTTTACCTTCCTATAGCAAACAGGTGCAAGGTAAAATGACAATTGGGTGGTGGAGAGGGTGAGTGATCAAATGCTGACATAGACCTTCTGTAGTTGCTTTCTTGAATTAAAAAAAATAGTAAGAAAAAAATCACTACTATCAATAGTAACAGAAATAATGACGTTATTCCTTTCTTTCTACATAGGTTCTTTCTGAATAAACTATTAGCAAATTTTATATAAAACATTGATAATTCTCAGGCTAATCCAGCCTGGGAATTACTGTTGTACTTGATTAAGCACTTCCTCTTATAGGAGGAGGACTGGAGAAAGACCTGGGGAGGGTTGAGAATGGAAGGTCAAGTTTAACAGAAGACCATGAAAGTGACTTAGAGAGAATTTTGAAAGCAACCAGTAGGTCAAAGAACCTAACTTGAAAAAAAAAGTGAACAACTAGGAGTTTGAAGTGAAGCGGCTTGAAATTCTAACTGGTTTTGGGTTCAAGTAGGGAATAGTTTGTAAAATATTGAGCATGATTCCACTGAGTGGTTTAATCTAATTATTCATAAAAATTATACCAGTTATTGTTCCATGAACAAAAGTCATTTGGGAATCTTGTTAAAAATGGAAGTTCCCAATTTTTACCTATTACCTTCGGAAGTGTAGTTTCCAGTAGTGGAGACCAAGAATCTATGTGTCTCAAAGAAACTGCCCAGGTAAACTTAATATTCACTCAGGTTTGGGATTCTGTAATTTTAGCATCCTCAGCAAATTTAGTTCAGAGTCTCACTGCTCTAGGTACAAAGACATAAGAGCCTAAGGAAATGGTTCATCTTTAGGCCACTTTGCTTTGTTAGAGTGATCTATCACACAATGAATCATAATGCATCTCTCCAAATGTCCATCACTGGGTTCTACTTCTATCTCTTGGGACCTCACAGACCAAGATGAATCCTTTTCCCTGATAATTAGTGATCCCATGCATGAAAAAATCAGAATGTCTTCTGATACACTAAATAGTCCAATGTAACCCTGGCCTGCCTCTGCTAGGGTCATGGCTTTGGATGAGCTGTGAATATCATTTGGTATTTTTTTAAGTATTGAAGAAGCTGGGGCTATGGTTTAAATTCTGCATCCATGTGTATATAACCATTTGGCCTAGAGGCTAAGCTATGGTCTATTAATGCAGCCTACACCTAAGGCCTTTCTTGTTTATATTGTTCTTTTTCCTTCTTTCATCTCACATCCCTGAGCTCCCCTGCAGCATGACTCCACAGATTTGTACATCAGTAAAGGATCCAAAACAGATACTGTTTCTGCCAATACCTCTTTCTGTGCTGCATAAGTGCACTGTGGACCTGCCTCTCCTCTTTGGATGACAAAGTTGAGCTTTCTCTCTCATTTGTGAAGCAAAACCACCATGCTCCACCAGTTGATTTACAAAATCACCAGTTGATTTGTAACTCCTCCCCTACTCAATTCCTAAAGTTTGCTTAACATATAGTACACATATATATATATATCTATATATATAGATATATATAGACAGATAGATAGAGAGAGAGAGAGAGATAGAGAGATAGAGAGATAGATAGATGGTATTCCACAACAGCTGGTCCATTCTGCCAAAGATCTGACAGAAGATATAGGTACAAGAGCATCAAAAATAATTAGTTGTTGTATTGAAATTATCAACCCTGTGTCTCTATCTCACTTAGAGACATTAAATAGATGAAGTCAGTCATATCTGAACTGCCAAAGACTACGCAGTCAAAACAGTAACAGATGTATGCACTTTGTCACTGTATTCCAAACCAAGCAAATCCTCAAACACAAGAAAACAAAACTGAAAGAACTTTTGATAATTTACAATTACTTGTGCCTCTGTTCTACATAGCATCTTAATGTATTCAAATGTTATTTGAGTCCTCTGTACTCATATACATGTCCATTTTTGATACAATGATAACAAAACCTTGAATGTGATAAGATGCCAAAAATGTCTTCAGAGGATCTGGATGATTTGATCCTGACACAAGATTTACAGTCACACCCCTATGAGATGCACAGAACTCCATCCAAAATCAGGCTTTGCCCCTCTACCTGCCAAGAATTGGACCCCATAAGGTTTGCTCACAGTTTGCTTATTTTGACCTTTGAGTACAAAGGTCTTCTTAAAGTTCCACTGGGTTGCCCTTCATCCTGCTCCAGGCCTAAGAAACAGATTTCTATTCTGTGCCTTCCTATTAATTGCCTGTGATTCTCCAAATTGTTAGGAAGCACTGCCTGCAGGGTTTCGGTCACAAGCACATGTCTGTTCCCCACTAATCTCCTTCCAACCTGATGCCCTAACTTGTTCCATAGGCTAGCATTCAGGAAAGAAGAGTGTGCACAGATCTACAGGTGAGGTCCAGGGCTGTGATGTAGGAAGAATGCACAAACACACCTGGGGTCCCAGCTTATCTTTGACCAATGCCAGCTATGTAATCTACAGTCCATGGACTCAACAGTATCAACCTCATGGGGTGGTTATGGAAATTAAATGAGCTAATATATTTAAGATAAATGACAACTGGGAAGCTAATAAATATTAATTTCTCTCTCTTTTCTTTACCCTTCATGTGCATTCAACTTGAGGAATGAGAGCTCATCTCTTTCTAATGTAGCTAAATGATCATACCTTGCATTTGTACAACACTTTGAAAAATCCAAACTACATTCCAAAGGCTTTCACTATGGCAGTAATTCTGCAGTAAGTAGAGCAGATGTCATTAATCTCATCTTTCAGGTGAGGAAATAGATCCTAACAAGGTTAAATGATGCCCAAGGTCCCACATGTTGACCTCTTGCATATAGACAATACATTTTCTCAAGAGATTGTTAAACAATTTGAGTATCTGCAGTAGGAGTCAACACTGGTCATCCCATGCTCCTTAGTAAACAAACTCATTTCTCCCAGATTAGCCCTCAGAGAGCATGTACACAGCAATGAATTCACATGAAGGTACCGAAAGCCAAAACTGGCTTATTAATACGTTACCATTCCACAAGCATTGTTATTTTAACAAGGAGTGACTCTGGACAGTGCCATACTACAGGGAGTAAGTAGATTCCATCCTGAGTGTCAGCTCTGATTAGTTAGTAGTGGCTGCCCAGCATTGTTTTGAGAATGGCCTGGGCTCATAGGAAAGCCTACCATGACCCACTGGCAGTGTCTGTCAGAGATATGGACTGAGGAGGCAGGCTTGTTGTTGCTCTGCCCATCTTCAGCTCTAACCCCAGATCCACCATCACCATCTTGGGACATTCCCACAATCCACCCTCCCCCCTCAATTTGACCAAATTCTTTCCAGACATGCTTGGAGAGCCTGAGATGGCAAAATGGACTTGGACAAGGTTTCTGCCCAAGTCATAGCAGCTCTTGAGTCTGTATTTTCTCATCATAAACATTAAATGAGACACTAAATGTAAAATAACCTGAAAAATCATAAAGTACTATTCACATTACTCAGTTATGAGATGAAATTATTAGTCCAAGCATTCCAGTCAGAAGATGAGAAGGCTTCCAGCATACTCACATTCTCTGTGCTTAGGAGCAAATTACTTTGCCCTCATTTTATACCAGCTTGAGAAAGAAGCCTTGCTTTTCAGGACCCCCTTCTTCCCTATCTGTCCCTTCTCCCCTCCTCTCCTCCTTCCAGGAGATGAGCTGAACAAGATGACCCAGCAGCATTTCCTCCCCCCACCCCCAAGCTGGGTATTGGCATCATTATCTGAAATCAGCAATAACAGATAGGAACAGCAGATACTGATGTTTCATTACTTTTGATGCCTCTGGGGATTGCTGCCCGGATATTTGGATTCACGTGGCTTTCTCTCTCCAAGACTGACTTTGAAAAAGTAAATTTGCCTTAAAAAGGTTAACCAGTGAGAGCCTGACAGACAGAGCCCCTCTGGCCTTTGTACTACTACTCCAGGTCCCACTCCAGGACATGCCTGGCGCCACTTGGCTTTGTCCATAGCAGTGCTAGATTCATATTCCTGGAGCCACTCCATTGTTCGTGCCACTCAGAACATACTGATAAACCTGGTACATAAGGCCCTGCACAGACCTCACCTGCCTTTCTCATCATCACATCCCCCTGTAACTCATTCCTTATTTCCTAAAGCTGGACAATGCTTTGGTCACCATAGGGACCAAACACACCCTCACCATGAGACAGTTTCCTGAGCTGTCTGTCCTACCTTGTAAGCTCAACCTTTGGTCTCCATCACTTACCCAAAGTCTACCCTACATGGCACATTCCAGAGATCCAAAATAGTGTCTTTTAATCACAGGTCACCTTTCCTTCCTTGTAAATAGATACTCAATATATAGAGATAATATGTGTAACATATTACATATAGTAACATTATATATATATATATGCCTTTACTATGCTAAGTTCATTATCTCAGTTAATTCTCACAATAACCCTCTGATGAGGCACTATCACACTTTTATGGATAATGAAGCACAGGTCCAGAGAAATCAAGGAACTTGCCTTCAGTCAGGCAGTCAGTAAGCACCGGAGTTGAGATGAAGGTCCAGGGCTTACACCTCCACTCTCCAAGGTTCATTGAGTTCAATCCTAAGCACCTCAACCAGGACTTAATATAAATCACTTCACTCAGTGAAAGAGCTCATTATGATCTTATCTTAATCCCTGCCTTGATGATGCACTCTTGTATAGTCAAGAAGACATTTTATATTCCTCAACCTTTTGTCACCAGCAACCAGAAAGTGTTGACTGACTGGATTAAATTAACCACACTCTGATTCTCTGTTACCAATTTTCCCCATAGTTTCCATAGCCTAAGTCTGCTTTCATAGCCCAATCTGGCCATTTGTTTCTACTTACCAGTTCCTCCTTCAACCTCTCTCAAATATCACATTCCCTTCCCCCTCTGTGGTCCATTTGCACAGCACAGGTGCCTTCGTCATTAGTCACTGGTGCCTCTCCAAACATCAAAGGTCTACTCTGAGTCCATCTTTTCAGTCCAGTCCACACTAGCCTCCCCATCCCTTAAACTAGTGACATATATACAGATCTCGTACCAGCTGCTTTACTCTCTGATCACAAGTAATGATGCATCATAATTTGAAATCCATATTAGGAATGATGGGGATACAAGAAAAGCATAACACATACATTGCCCCAAACTTCACCACGGGAATGAGCTGCCCACTTAAAAAAAGTTTAATAATAAAAAATGTCCAGTCACTCATATGAGTCAGGTAGACCATTCTGACAAAAACACGTACTAAAAGGGCATGAGCACCAGGCACTCCAGAGGTGAAACTGGAGGCTACCAGGAGGGGAAGACACTAAGAGGAGGACTGCACTCTGAGCAAGCAGGAAAGGAAGGAAACACATACCAGGCAGGGCAATAGCACAATTGCTTGGTGCAGAGATAAAATGAGAAAGACTCCTAAAACAGGCACTGCCGAGACAGGTGTATGAGATAAAGCAGGCCAAAGAGAATGGAAGGCAAAGTGGCTCAAGAATGACAGAGTCTGGGTAAAAATCAGGTCCACAGAATTCCAGGTTAGTGAAAAACGCTTTGAAACTGAACAATAATCCACAACACCTTGGGCTAGATGGTGGATTCTGAGTCTTACCTGTGAAACAGCACATCTTAGCATTGTGGCCACAGGCTCACAAACTAACAGCTCCCTTGCCGCGTCATTTTAACTTTTCAGAAGTTGAGTTTCTTCATCTGTTGGAAAAACACACAGGAAAAAAAAATATTCAGGCACTGCTGAACCCATGATCCTGGCAGAATTTAATGAGGTGATATTTTTCTAAGGCTTAACACAGTACCTAGTACATAAGAAATTTTCAATATAAATTACCTTTTATATGAAACATGGGGGTGATAATGCCTCTCCCAATGAGATATGCAGTAGATGCAATTAAATAACAAAGAAACTAAAACCTGGAGTTTGGGGGACCAGGAGTCTATTCCAAGATCTATAGTGGCAGCACAGCTTCTGCCTGCCACTTGTGAATTTGTTAACTCCTGCTCTATCTAGCCCAGGGCACAATCCATGGTAGATATTTAATAAAGGTTTCTGAACTGAATGGATTTAAATTGGATCAAATTTAATTGGATCCTTTGTTTAAAATTTAAGAGTCTGCTTCTGAGAAGAGCTGAATGGAACGCTTCTTGGGTTTCGAGGTTGTTAATTCCAGCAATCAGACTTGACTTGTCTTCTCTTTATATTGATCATTCCCAGCAGAATGCCCTTCTATGATTTCCCTTCTCTACTGCTCAGAGAGTTGATTGAAGATGAAATCCACATTCATAGCTTGGGTTTGCTGGGACATATCACTGGAAACGACAAGGCAGTATTTTCTAGACCACTGTAGTCACATGTCCCCAATGTGCCAAATATTATAAGCTGATATTCAGACCCATTTCCATCCTCTTTGCTTCCCTCTCTATCCCAGGGGAAGAATAGGGGTTATCTAAAAATGGTGTGGCCCAGGTCCTTGACTAGGTACAGGACAACTTCTGGAGACTGAAAGGCAGGGGAGAGGAACACCAGGGGAGTTCTGGGTACCAAAAGTTCTAACAATATTATCAGGGATTTCACCAAGGGGGGAGGGGTGAGCTTCTGGGTTCCTGCTGGCAGCAGACAGTGGTTCTCATGGCAGTAGTATTCCTGAGATCTCTAGTCACAAAGGTACAAGTGCTTGTGTGTGCTCTGGGCTAAATATGATGGTATGTTTCTCCTTCAGCTATTCTATCTTATGTATAACTTGTTCTAAGTCCTCTTCTGTTTAAAATACCTAGAGTTTTCTGTGTTTTTTCACTGGACACTGACTGACATGCCTCTGAATATCTTAGCACATTATTAATCATGAAACAAACTCTCATTAAACTATTAATAATCCATAACAGCAAAATAGTCCAGCACTGCTAAGAGTAGAAACTTTTCAACAGTAGACTTAAAAGAAATTAACTCTAAACTTAAAAAACCTCCTGCAAATTTATATAACATGGGAAACATGTCAGCCCACAGGCCTTTCTCTACATGTGTGAAGAACCAGAGAAGGAATAGTGTCTGTGAAAATGACATCAATGGCCAGCAGTGAAAAGAGTGACCAAGAGTAAAGGGAAGACCATGAGTGGCCTCCGTGACAGCTACATACCTTAAGATGGAAAGGGAGATGGCGTGGAAGGTTCATGAGCTTAATAAGGAAATCCTGGCATCACTTACCACATGAGCTCAGAATAGCACCCAAACTCAGCACCAGGAAACCTCTGAGCTAAGCAGCAGCCACAAGGACAGGAGATAGGATCTGTTCTCAATCCAAGTCTCAACTTCTCCCAGACTCAAGCAGACTGGCAGCACCCCAGTCCAGACTCAGTGTCCTGACCAGATTCTGTGCTACCCTAGAGGGGACCTTTTTCCATTCAGTCAGGTCTCGACCTCCCTAGCAAAGCTGGGCTTCCATCTGCACTGGAGGTGCAGCAATGATCAAACTGCACATCAGAGCAAGAGTCACGGCTCAAAAACGATGTGTGCCTTCAAGTTATTGCTTTTGGCTTTCTTTTGTGTTTAGAGGGGAAAAAATAACAACCAAAAAAAAAAAAAAAAAAACCAAACCTTTAAGAAATCTAATTATGTGTTTGAGTTATAGACTGGTTTTTAACAACAACAAAAAAAATTAACCAAAAAAGGGGGCTCATTAAGAGTCTTTTGTCTCCAAAACAAGTGTGTTTTCCTAAGCCATAGAGCAAGCAAATTCTAATTGCTGGCTTCATTATACAGAAAAGTCTAAGTGTAACAATCAGAAGCCTTATTACACATACATAATTGAGTTTCATTGCAACTTATGAAAACATAAACTCTCTTAAACACACTTGCAGAAAATGTCGCATCATCAAATCAACACTTTTATTATACAAAAGTAATTGTGTTTAAAGACACCAAACATATGTTACTTATACAAAAAAAAATGAGTTGTACTATGATTCAGAAGTCTAAATCTTGAATCTGAGAGCAATGTTTTGTTTGCAAATGCAGGGCAAAAAAAAAAAAAGACAAATTACAAACTTTACTAATGAGATGTAAGGGAACTTGCTCTAGAAATGTTCTGTTTCAGAAAGTCTACTTTCAGACTCTCTTCCCTAGTCCAATAGTCCACAGGCCTCCTCTCTTCTGTCTGGCTCCTTTGAAGTCTGCTTCTCATTCAGGATTATCACATTTGCCTCTGGTCTATCTCCAGATAATCTGAATTCTCTTTCATGAGAACCCATGGTCTCTTCCCCCCCCCCCCCCCCCCCGCGAAGTTCTATCTTTCTCACCTGGGCGTACCCATCAGTCACCAGCTCCTGCCCTTGACCTCCCAGCACTGCCACATCTATGTGAGAGGATCACAGTGGCCCTGCGACCAGGAGCCCTGAACCATGAACCACAACCCAGCTGGCAACTGGCAGCTGGCAACACCAGCTCAGCAGTCCCCAGCAGTGCTCTTGCCTCTCGAGGTGATATTCCTCCCAGGGCCAACTACAAAGTTGTGGGGCCTAATATGAAATGAAATGCAGGTTTGCAAAATGCAAAAAGAAAGCCTTTTATCTGTTCTCCACGTCTTTTTATTTGCTTTTTAATGTTGCCCCTCCCCAGCACAAAGATAAGTCTTCCCCTCCCCCTCCCTGAAAATAGTGTTCCTCCAAAACCTTTCATAAGCCAAAATGGGGTAGAGCAAAGAAGCAATTACCATTAATTACCATTAATATATATGTGGAAATTTTGAACATTCCCAGGCCCCAAAAAATAACCTGTCAAGTGATATCAAGTAACTCATAAAACCTGAAATAACATTAGTGCCTAGTAAAATCAGAAACGGTGTGATAAATATGCAACCTGTCGAAAGACTTTCCCTGGGAAGGAGTTCAGGGGGGGCCACTCTCACTGCTGGGGTATGCTCTGGCTCTCCAAGGGCTTCCTTGCAAAATAAATACTGAATGCTATTTTCACTTTTTGCCTTTTGTTATAAAAGCAAAAATCCTCTTTGGGTTTCTTTCCATTAGTGAAAACAAGCACTAATGTATGTCTTTCATAAAAGCAAATGACATAAGGCAAAACTTCAAAAAAAGCAGAGATACCTGCACTTGCTGGATGAAAGCAGCTTCTGAGGACCATGGGGGTCTTGCCTCATGTCTGAACTCAAGGGTGTATGTTAGAATTCAACTGCCTCTACTCCTGCATGATGAGGTGGGTGCCCAGGGTTCAGTGAGTGGGGGCAGAGGAACAGGAGGCAGAGAACTGTCCTGAGGAAATCAGGCTTTAAAGCCCTGACACACGCTCCATTTTCCCACCTGACTCACCTAGGAGCTACAATTCAAGGGGAAAATTATTAAAATTATATACCAGAAACTTCTTATAACTAGACCATGATGCCCTGTGTGATTGCACTGATGGTTGGCCATGAAGCTGGTCCTTCTCAGCTCCTGCCCATACTCCTCAAAGCTCAGTACTCCTCCATCCCACATGCCTCCATCCCAGGACACTGAGTGATACCTCTCTTAATGAAGAGAGAAATTTTATTGAAGACAATAGCCCAAATCACCAAATAAGAAGACAAATCAACAAGATAAAAAGCTATAGTATTATGGACAAAGGACTTTGAAGCAAAGTGTTGGGGTGAAATCCACAAAACAAAATCACTTAGGTAGTATTGCCATGAATGTACACACATTGTTTCACTATTTGGTATTTTCATTTTTGCAATACTCTTTTATATGATTATTAATTTTTCAAGTTTCATTATGCATTTTAATTATGATTTCTCTTTATTTTTGTGATTTTTATCTTTTTCTGACAAAATTGCCTTATTTTGTCAATTAGTTAAGCAGTAAAAATGCTGGAGGCAAAGAAAGGAAAACTATCTAAAACCACACTCCTTCTAGCCCCATTTTTCATTTGAAGCTTGGAAGGTTAGTATAACCAGCTCAAGCCTATGCAGCTACTAAGAACCAAAACTACAAGTTCAGAACCTAAGAACACTAAGTTACTATGCTTTACATCTGACATTTTCAAATTCATTTTTTTACTTCTTTCTCCTAAAAGGAAATTTTCTCTACTCATCCATATCTAATATCAACAACAGGGAATCAAACTAAAATAACAATACTGTTTCAAGATCCACCTTAATTCACATATCCACCCTCTTTGCCATTTGCTTTCATTATTCTTGATTGCAGAGTCTACACACTTCTATTGCTTTCTCCTTTCACATACTTATTTCATGAAGTCCTCTACCCCTAGTTTGGGCAGTTAGGATTTTATGAAAAAATTCCTGCAGTTGCTTGTCAGTACCTTTCCTCTTTGACCTCTGACCAGCCTAGACTACTGGTATCCACCTGTGTTTCAGCATTCTCCAATTCTTGTCTTGGCCAGGTCTCTTTCCACCTGTCACTCACAAAATAGCAATGTTCCCAAGCTGCACCATGTCCCTGTCCTGCCCTGTCATCTTACTGGGTAACTTCTAGTGAAATTACCAATGAAGAATATAGATCTCTTCTAGATGTCACACACTTACATAATCACACACACGTGCGAAATTAGGAACACTCTCAACCCTAAATCAAACAGGAATAAGATACTTTACACCTATCATCTCCATGAATCTTCACCAGTACTTCAGAGTACTGGTGGAATTCATGGCATACACAGTAACAGGGTCAGATTTCAGCCAGGTCTGCGGGCATCCAAGTCCATCTTGCACCAGGTAACTTTTCAGTCAATTTCACATACAGATTTCTGGGGTCATCAGATTATATCCCAGGTAATTCAAAGTTAAAACATTAGGATTTCACTCAAGTGCTCATCCCCAAAATTTTATACTTTAGTTAGGAGATTGGCTATTTAGCTATTAGGATAGTCAATCCTGTTATTCCAGCCCCTTACTTAAAAATGACTTTCAGATGTTCTAATTTAGTCAAGATAAAGTTGGAAAACTTTTTTCAGTACATACAAGTACCCCATGACTGGCCCTAGGCTTCCTGTATGTTGTTCTTCAGTCATTTTTGTTAAAAAGTTCAGACATACCAATCTTCTCCTGCCATGCTGGAGCATCTTGGTCTGTTATTCACCCCATCACCCACTTGACAACTAATTGTTTATAGAATTCTACTGTGTGCCGGCTCTGTTCTGGGTACTTGGGCTGTATTGGTAAACAAAAAAGCCAAGAGCTCACTATCTTTGAGCTTATATTCTAGGGTAGAAAAGGAGACAACAAATGATAAATGAGAGTATATTATATAGTATATAAGAAGAGGATAAGTAATGTATAAAAAAACAGGAATGGAAAGCAGAGTAAAGGGGGGGCTGTGAGAGCTTTCATGGTTTACAATTCAATAACACATACCGGGTGAATCTCATTTATACAGGAACATTTGAGCAGAGAGACATGAAGGAGCTAAGGGAGGGAACCATGCTGATACCTGGGAGAAAAGGAAAAGACAGTGCAAAGGTCTTCTTGTGGAGTGGACCCAAAGAGCTGAAAGAGGGCCAGTTGTGACTGGAGTAGAGACAGCAAAAGTGGAGAGCAATCGTGGAGATTAGAAAGTTTAAAGACTCCAGGTCATAAAAGACCTTGGCCCTTATCTGAGTGAAATGGGAAGTCCTAGCTGGACTGACCTGCTATAACTTACACTTAAAAAGAACCACTCTGGCCAGTGATGAAATAGATGACATGAAGGCAAAGACAGAAACAGGGAGTCAGGACATCATTGCAGGAACCCATGTAAGAGATGTTGGTGAATCAAACAAGGGTTGAACAGCGAAGGTAGAAAGAGGTGTATGAACTTCAGCATACAGTAAGGTATGCTTTTCTTCTTCTCAACACAGGCGGGTGGCAGACTTACCTGATCTTCAAAAATATTTTCATCTTTCAGAAACCTTCTTAAACTTGTTATCCTTGGCTAGATTGAGAATTTTTTTTCTTTGATCTCCCTCTGAACTCAAATAATACCACAGGCACTTCATTATCAGAGTACATATCTGTCTAAGTCAACATTATTGATGGTGGTGTCTGTCTCCCCACCAGACTGTGAATGCCTTGAAGCCATGCTGCTTTACACTTCTCTGTAAGTTCAGGAAGCAGTTTTCATAAATGCTCAATAAAAGCTGGTGATTGAATGAATGACATAAGTGTAAAAAATAAGTTATACTGTCTCTATCCAGACACCAAACCCCAGTGTCAGGAAATCCAGGAACTGATCAGTTCTCAGAAGATAAATGCTCAGTAGTAATCATTCAGACAAGAACCTCATCAATTGGAGCTGCCAAGATCAAGAGAGCAGCCCACCATCGTTTCTGTACCTACTAAGATAAAGGAAAATGAGAGTTGAAAGTTGATTTGAACCTAAGTGAATGAGAAGAAGCTTGTACGCAATCACCTCCTATTTACAGTATTGATGAATGATAAGATTTACAGTAATGATGAGACCGATTGGTCACATGAAGTAGTAAGAGATGCTCCACCTTACACTGGACAGATGAAATGGCAGCAGGTTACTAGTTACATACACTTGCAGCCCTGGGGAGGACACCGCATGTCAGGCAGCTACGGGGTTTGCACTTGAGAAGAATGAGTCCATAGGAGCCGTGGGATTAAGTCTTGCAGTAAAGGGGATGAGTTGATTCCTAGATACCTAGAGCGAATGTAACTGGCTTATCTGAATAACTTCATGGGATCATCAGGCTGTGAACTAGGAGGAATGCAGTTTTTACTGTCAATAAGGAAACTAACCACCTGGAGAATCTTCCCCACTGGGCAGAGGAGATATCTGGTAAGAAATCAAGGGAACTTAAGTCTTTGAGATTCTGTGAGGCTTAAAAATGTCAAGGTATCATTTAATACTGCAGGTTAATTTCAAACCTCATGTCACAACATGACAACTTGAGAAATGTTCAGGTGTAGGACTGCAAGAGGAAGAATGCAGAAGGAGGTAAAATTAGGGGTGGTTTGAAACTTAGAAACAACTTTGGAAAAAGGACCTATCACTGACTGGGTAGGTCTGAACCATGACAAATTAAAAAAAAAAAAAAAAACAACTGGTAACGACATCTATCTTTTCTCTTGGAGAAAAGTTAAGTATATTTAATGCTGCATTCCAAGGACTATCCTTAGAAAACTTTAACACTCCCACCACCAATGCAATTATATAATATCAATGGTTCCACGTTTCTCAAACAATAAAACCTGAATTCCAGAGCCTATTGATATACAGAAGCCAATTCTACTTACTTATTCTTACCTTTTATTTCTCTCCAATAAGATTTATTCAATAAGTCCTGCATCCTTCATCAAAGTCTGCTAATTACTCCTCTGGTAATCAATCTATAGCTGTAAGAAATACTTATTGGGTATCTACTTAATGCCAATAATATGCTAAGAGTTGAAAAGATAAAGGTAGCCTCTTGCCTTCAAGAGGTTACACTCCCAGCTGAGCAGCAGGACACATTCTTAAGTAAGACACACCAACACAAGGTAACACTGTAGGTTGATATATCTAATACAGGATAAATGGTAAGGAGTAGAAAGGGGGTATCATTGAACTAATGGAGGGCTCTGATATGCCTGTTCTGAAACTGTGCTGAGGAAGGAGTGTGGGGGCACAATGTTACCACTAGTGGGTTCTCACATTCACTTACAATTGCAGTCTCAGGACAAGACACAGGCTCAGGGTCCAACAACAATACTGATTATTTATGAAGAGGATGAAGAGAAATAGAGAAGTTGGGTGAGAAGGAAGAATCAGAGGCAAGTATATAGGTAGTAGCAATTGCCAGGTGACAATTTAAAGTAGAGATGAAATGTGAAGGTCTACAAGGTTAAAGGTCAAAGATCTTGAAAGTCAGAGGCCCAGAAGGTCTCTGCAAAGGTCTCTCCAGAGATGGGACAACAGTAAGCAACAGCAATTCAAAGGTTAGGTTAGGCTGCCCTGGAGGCAACATCCACAGGGGATGTGTGGGACATATCAGAAGCAAGGACCAGTGTTATGCTCTTAGCGATGCTGGGCCTTAGGGAACAGCAAACAGCTCTTTTAGAGACACCCAGCCCAGGTCCAACAGTGATATTCAGCAGATATTGTCAGAGGTAGAGTCAGACGTCAGGTCAGTGAGGGAACAGTGCCAGAGGACAAGGTCCACTGTTACAGTTCTACAATGAATCTTACTGACCTGAAGCTGGTTGGAGCCTCTTCAGGGAGCCTGCCTTTCAAACTGATTGGTCCATTTCACTTGATTGACTTCTGTACAAGCTCCAATCAGATTGCCCCATTTACAATCCTAGGTATTTGATTGGTATCAGGCAAACTTCCAACCTGACCTATACAGAGATTTTCCTTCAAACCTGAGCCGTAGGAGCCCCCATTGACACCCATGCAAGCTCAAAGCTGACTGGTACCCATACGAGCTCCAACCAGACAAGATCAGGCACATTCAGGGTGGTATGGCTGTTGACTATAGGAATTCCAATCAGAATGGTCTGTTTTATTTTATTTTATTTATTTATTTTTTTGAGACTAGGTCTCGCTATTTTTGCCCATGGAACTGCAGGCTCTCGTTGCCCGGGGTACCACAGACTCAAGCAATCCCCAGCCTCAGCTTCCCAGGTAGCTGGGATTACAGGCGCACGCCACCACGCCCAGCTGTTTTTTTTGGAACTAGGTCTCGCTACGGGCCCCAGGCGGGGCTCAAACCGTGATCCCTAGCCCCGGCCACTTCATAGGCTGAAGCTTACAGGCACGAGCCACCATGCCCGGCTAGAATGGTCTGTTTTAAATCCATTTTCAATCCCATGCTGGTTGCATGGGCTCCTCTGACAATACTACCGCATTCTATATATACAGAATAATAAAGAAAATATCACCTGTTTTTCTATAGCCAGAGCCTAGAAATGTTATCTTAGATTATTGATTGACTGATTGCCCAGTTGACTGATAGATGTTTTCTTGCCCCATTAGAATCTTTCAAATATATCTATTTCTTTTCTCTGATAATATGACTAACTTTCAAATTAATTCATCTTAAAGGGTTTTAGAACCCTTGGGAAATTTATTATTACTAACTTAATATTCTACTTTCTCATGCTGAGAGGTAGGTATTATTACTGCCATAATTAAAACCACATTAATTAGATTTTTCAGTCACCTGAATTTCACCAGACTCTAACACTGGGTGTTGGGTAGCTCTGAACTATAAAAGGCATGGGAATGGCCTCTCTGACCCGAAAATATTGCACCCAGCTGGACTTCTACAGTGGCTAGTATTGGAAATCAATTTCATTAGATAACACAACTCTAGCCCATGCCAAAATTGTTTTTGGAGTGTGAATGCCTTTGGTACGGGTTAAACCAAGTCAATAAGCATTTGGGGACTTGGGGTTTTGTTTGTGATCTTTTTAAGAGCTTCTCCTGTGTACCAGATGTTATGCTGGGCATCATGGGGATACAACATTGATCAAACACAGCCACCCCTTTAAGTACCTTACTATCTGGTTAGGAGGAGGCCTGCAGTTACCCATCGCTGAAGCCAATATTTACAAGGTAGTAGCACGTAATTCAGTGATGGTTATGGATGTACTATACACAGAGGATTTAGTTCAGAAGAACTGGGATCTAGCCTAGATTTTGTCATTAAGGCATTATGTGACCTCAGGTAACTCCTGCTTTCTAAGATTTGCCCTGGCTCTATGCTCTCTGATCCCACTTGGCAATGTCTAGCTGGAGGAGATGTTCAGAAGACTCTGAATGACATTACAAGAGACAGGTATTCAAGTCTAGTACAGTGCCTGACCTGCAGTTAGCACCAGCAACTTTGTTCCAAACTCTGTTTCATCCCAGTTGGAAAAATTATTTCCAAGTAAAAATGGGTAAAGGAACAAAGGTGAACTGGAATGGTGACAATAACTTTGAAGAGATGGAAGAGTAGATGATGGACTTCCAGAAGGCAGAATTTGGAAGGTCACAAAGGATTAAAGCTGTGAGGAAATACCAGCCCATGTAAATAATTAGCAGACATAGTTCTGTGTATGTGAGGGTTTGACACCATCAATCATGTTTTAGCAAATAAAGACTCAGAGATGAAGTTGACCGCATCATGGACACACTCTGCTTTCCATGATAACACCCTGACTATCCATGCTAGGTAGAGGGGGAGAAGGTTTGCTCTGTAGAATAAGGTCTTGAAACTTGCGGACCCTGATCCCATGTTCCAGTCAAGCTTATATGTGATAGTGCTGGTTGAATCTGAGCCATGTTTTGGGACTCAAATCAAAAATAGTCTCTACAAGGAAATTGTACTGTAACCTTCACTGCCTGCTTCTTTTTGTTGTTGTTTTCCAGAGAAGAGTGCATGCTGGAAGTGGAGAGATACTGTTTTATAAGCATCGTGTCTTACCAGGTTACTTAAAGTACATCATCTTGTCCTTGTTGGAATTCTGAGAGATAAACATCAGCCTGACACTGTCACAGTGAGGAAAATGAGGCTCGAGGGGTTAAATAACTGTCCTAAGGCTCCCGTTAGGAAGTGGCAGAAGTGGGATTAGAACCCTGCAAGTAGAGCCAAGAGCAGGATACAGTCAGCTAACCCCAGGTAAAAAATTAGAGGAGATGCTCATTTCAGATGTTGAAACTGCAGCTGTATCACCCTAAATACTCTGCTTCACCCTTATCCCTGACCCTGATCACAAGGCTGACTCTGAAACCTGTACTCTCTCTCTTACGCCATATACACATTCTCTACCACCAGCTCTTCAGCAGTCACATCAGCCCCATAGCAGCCTGTAGGGATAAATGATTCCTAGGCAATCTCTAGTATGGGAGTCTGAGCTCCCAACTGTATGCTAACCACAATCCCAAATGATTCTCATACAAGGCAGAGCAGGAAAATAAAGATGGATAAATCATTGTCAGCCAGAACTGTTCCTGGAGGTGCCATGTAACACTCAATGTCTGGAGACAGCTAGGTGCCATGTAGTCCCTGCTGGAGTTAGAGGGGAAATAGAAGCAGCACCTCCAATATGTCAACTTTTAAAGTAAGAATGTCTACAAGAGAAGTTGTGTTCTCCTATGACCTATTGCCAGTCTGGTTGGTTTAGCTTGTATAGACATTGCATGCAACATTCCTTGGAAAAACTATCCTATCAGGGCAGGCAATTGTTAGTCTAAGGGCAGAATGGTCACTGAGCTGTAGCCCAGACCCAGCTCAGGAACAAACACAGCTGGCTGGACACAGAGGGCCACATGCCCCTGCCTGTTCCTCGTGTGTTTAGGACAAAGAAAGACCTGTGTGCCAAATGGCAAGCTGTGGATATTAAGTTGGACAGCAGGGCTATAAAGCTACCACAGAAGGGGGACATTAAAGAGGCAGTGTAAATCCCTGGATGGCAGCAGTAAGTCTCTGTCAACACTGGCGTCAGGTTTTACTAAACACATGGAGATCCAAGATGCTTGCTGCAGTTATGTTCTGACTCTCTGCAGAGAAAGGATATAGAAGAGTAAAGAAACCAAGAAATGCCTCTGTTGATTACTATACATGTGCACCTGGTCTCAACCCACTTCTCTTCCATACTAGTCTGCTCCCCTAATCCTGTTTTATTCCAGATCATCCCACCCTGTTTCCCATACTAGTTCATTCTCTTCCATCTCACCTCAATCTATTCATATATCCTATTCTGATCACAATATTTTGTTCAATCTTATCCCATATTTTATAATTCAATTCAACCTAAAACCTATATATCCTTACCAACCTATCCCGGGCCATGTCCAACAATAAATTTAGTAATCTTCCTGAGCTAGTATGTTTATGGGGAAAGACATACGAATATGAAAAAACCACTACTATACTTTGGCAGGATTCACACTTGCCCACCATGATCAAGAACCCTACATTATGAAATAAGATCAAAGTGAGCATGCTCTTGCGGTTTAATTCTCAGCCTTTCTCAAATGGGTCATTCTTATCAGCATATGGATGTAGACCTAGACAGGAGGAAAGAATGAGAACTAACATTTGCTGAAAACCACCTGTATTTTATAAGCTAGAAATTTCTTCTCATGCATCCTCACTACAACATTATTTTTTTTTTACAAATAACCAAAGCTCAAAATTTAAAACCCTCACCAAGTTACATAGCCCCATACTACTTTTAGACCCAATACTTCACATGGAGCCCACAATCACTCCAGAGCTTCTAACTTGGGTGGCTGATGACATGAGCTCTTGGTATTAGTGGAACCAGTAGTAGAAGCAATAACACTGGTGACAGTTACTATCACCACCATGTGAAACTGTATCCCCCTTTGTAGATGAAGTAAAGCATGGAACAAATATAGAGATGGAGATATACATTATATGAAATAACAACACACACAGCCATGTGATTGAAAATAACTTCATTCAATTCTGTGTGACCAAAGTATGACTTTTGCCTGTTTTATCTCATTACACATTGCACTTGTCAGTTCCCTGTCTCCACTAATTTGACTATAAGTTTTAAGAAGGTAAGTACACTGCCATATATCCAGTCCCTAAGAGTGTGCCTGGCACATAGTCGATAGTTGTTCCTCAACTTACTGTTTGTTGGATGGATGGATGGATGGATGGATGGATGGATGGATGGATGGATGGATGGATGGATGGATGGATGGATGGATGGATGGATGGATGGATGGTCTAATACATTTCTAAAGGATGTTCCTGATAGCTGAATCATAAGCAAAAGGAGAGGTCTAACAGAGTAGCTATTCTACACAAACACAAGATAGAAAACTATTTCAGTTTAAACTACTATAGCAGAAATATAGAGAAGAGACACTTTCACCATCATTAAACTGCCAGTCAGAATCCAACAGCATTCTTCTGAGTAGTGATACTGGAGGGTGCTCAGGGAGAGGGTTCAAAGACCCCTAGCAAGAAGACCCAAGAAAGTTAGACCTCTTCCCAAATGATGTGGGAAGGTCACAGTTACACTGGGTACAATTCCAAAAACAGAACAAGAGCCTCCAGATGGAATTTAATGGAGTCATATCTTATCTCAATGCAGAGATAACGCCTATTCTGAAATGTTCAAGTATGGGATGGGATGGAATTTCTTTGCATCCTAAGAATTGTCAAAGCAGAGTCTGGATTTTGGTGGTGTTGGTTACAATTCAGGCATTGAATGTAGGTTGTACTAAATGAATTCTAACATTCTTTTAACTCTAAAATCATCATGCTGTTTCTCAGGCTTACTCATTCTAGGCACATTCAGAAACATCTAGCAGAATATCTCCATGAAATCTAGTCCCCTAGAGCAGAGCCCACTGGTGTTTTCCATCTTTTCAGATCATCCTCAAACTCTCTCTCTTGCTGCACACAAGGGTAATCATTTGCTAAACTTGTCCCTTGTTCCTCTGCGGACTCCTGATATAGATGTCCTCTTCCTCCATCATCTTCTTTTGTTTCTTTGTCCATTCCCATGTCCTGAGTCTGGGCCCCTAAGTGCCTGCTCTGTTTAATGCCCACTAATTATTTACAAAGGAAATCAATCTCTTTTTATGTATCAATGGATATTAGCAAGATGCCTCCCTCCAATGAAAATACACACATCTCTAAAAGAACAATATTATAAAGTAAATATTAAAGAATCTCAGGTATCATCAAAATTTGTAAGGAAATGTAATACTGAGCAGAAGAAACTTTTGTAAGGGTTGGGGGCTTGCAATCCAAGTAGAAGGGGGCACCGAGGTACCTGATTGAAGTTCCAAAAGTTCTTGTATGTATACTGTGTACATCTGTGATTTCTATAGATATATGCAGTGAGCAGAGATATGAGGACTCTATGAAGGATTCCAAAAATACTCAGGGTTTCAGCATGAAAATAATAACAATAAATGAAGAAAAAAATTTTAGGAATTATAATTTGATAGCTATTTTCAACTAATTTGCATATGTGCAAGTTGGAGATAAAATTGAACATTTGATCTGGACAAAGTGGGGAATAAGATGCATCACTACTACCCACCCTACATGGACCAGGGGTATCCAGGGAAGTTGCTCCTATACCTCAGAGATGTAGCTACCAGGTTCCACCATGGCTCAGAAGTTAGAGAAACACTGGTGACACTCACGATTGCAGTCCCATATACCATGGTAGGGAGCTGCCTTCTGATAAGCAAGCCTATTCCTCTATGGTCCAGAGGGAGAGGAGGCCAAGGAAGAAACAGGCTTTCTCTTTGCCCATCACTGAATTTAAGGCTGCAGAGACTTGACAGGCACCAAGGGCAGGACATGAAGAGAACACACACACTGCTCGCTAAGACTATAGATCCCAAACACAGCCTGGAGGATATTTTACTGAAGCTTCTCAAGAGAGGACTCAGGTCTCCCTCTCCTCCTGTTCTTTGTCCATGCAAACCAGCTGGGGTTCATGCTTATCAATGACAAATTATGGATAAAGTAATATAGATGATGTCTTATTGGATGACAAGAGGTAAGCTCCACTCCAGAAGTCGAGGCAGTTTTTACAGACATCTGGCAGAAGAAACCCATGTAAGGCTGTTCTCAAAATCCACTTCTGTTGAACTTAGAACTCTTACTGGTGAAGCTTGAGGGTTAGACCAAGAAAAGCAACTGCAGTACTTGGAGGTCAGAAACTTGTGAGCTGGCCCCTGCTGCCCTCACTGCCACTCACTCTCCCCGTGTTAATATCATGCTTCCACATGCAGCAAACATTTCTGCTGCCCCTGCTCAGTGCCAGGTGGTGGGCAAGGGGCTGCACTGGAGAGCTGAGTTCAGCAAGTCAGTCTGGCTGAAGGCCCTTGTTAACCATCCCATAGTTCCCTGTTTTCCTGACACAAAAGCTTAATGAATCCTTTTTTAAATGTCCCTAAGTGGACTGATCTAGTCTTGAATCTGGGTACTCCTCCTCCCAGCTCTGAGGTTTTCATCTTTACTGACTGAGTTGCATAATCTGATTTAATAAATCAGGAGAATTTGCAATGGGGTTTTGCATACTATCACTATGGAAGATATATGCAGTAGAGTTGCTATTTGGTCATGTGTTTCATTCAATTAATGAATTAAGATCTTTCGTACTGGGGTTTCTAGGCACATATATCCTAGTTCTTTAGCCCAGACTGATTCATTCATTAAGAGTCCTAAATTAACCCCAAATATAAATATAAATTAACCTCAAATATAAAAATAGAGTTGGGACCTACTTGCTGTTGCCCATCTAAGAGAATGAGGTCCTGTATCAAGAGTTTTCACTAGTTTCTGCTTTTGAAGTTACTCTTGCCCTGTTCACTTATTCCCAGTGCAGAGCCCCAAGCCCCCTACCACCTAACCCTCAGAGCCTTCACTCTCTCTTCCTCATCATCGTCCTCACATGGGGACACTTGGCTCACACCCTCATTCTCACCAAAGAGACCAGGTGTGATAAGAGCATGACCTCAGAGCCCTCCTGGTGAAAGAGGCACTTCAACAAGGACTGGACACAAACACTAAGTGATGAGACACCCACAGTCATGTTTCTTACCCCTGGCATCAGAAAGAGCTGTTCTGTGTGGGGACAGTATCGAAGGAGCCATGGGTGGCTCTCCACCAGCCTAGCGCCAGGGCTACACAGTGGAAGTGTGAGCGTGGTGATGCCCAGGGCCTGGCAGGCAGGTCTGCCAGCTCTACAGCCACTTGCCAGAGTCCATCATTCATATTTTCTGTGACTTTAACTGGCATTTGGAGTCTTGCATAAAGCAAATGAAGTTGCAATCAAGGTCTTTGTCACTCTCCCATATTTGCATGTAAGTGCTGCAGTTTGGGGACAGCTCATCAGTCCTGGATTTGCTCAGAGAGTTATTTTAAAGGAACAAAAGGAAAACAACTTTCAATGGATCCTAAGCATTTTGAGGCTCTGTGATTTTACAAACAGCAGACAAAAATATTTTAATTCTACCTTAGATCATTTTGCACAATCTTGGTCTAAACAAGCCAAGGACTGGAATCCAAGCAGAGAGGAAGTTATGTCTGTTTGCAAAGCAAATGGGCTGTTTCCCAGCTTGATCAGAGAGGAGGTCACCCAGTGGGGTGTGTATGCAAATCCCTAGGCAAGGAGATCACCCTGAACTCTGTGTTAATAGCTATCAGCAAGAGCAGGCGGAAACATTTGAAGTAATGGGGAGACATGGGATCAAACAGTACAGAGCAGACAGCAGTCTCCAAGTCTGGCTTCCGGCTTTGGAGACAATGTTATAGAATCATCTGTTGCCTTCCCATGTGGTTGGACTACATTCATGGCTTTCAAACCCCTTCTGTAGCCCCATTTATGTTTGAAAAAAATTCCAAAATATCTTCCTTGTATATAAATCAGACAGAAAAGAAGCAAGGTAGTATCCAAGGTCCCTCCCTCTCTTAACCAGAGACATAGCCACAGCCCTCTATGTGGATGCCCTTGTGGAGTCACCCCCAAGATAGTCCCAAGGTTACTCTGTAACCTTAATTAAATGGAAAGGTTCACCCCAATCACAAAACACTGTAACTCTGATGTATAATCCAGTCCTCCTGGGAGTTAAACTTCTTAGGCTGGTTCTGTATGGAAAAGAGGGGAAGGGGATGGAAAGAAAATAAAAGCCAGTCTTCTGATAGTATAAAAGATAAATAGGAAATAATTGTCAACTTTCCCACTTCCAGGTACCTGAGATCTCTTTCCCCACTATGTTGGTCATTAGTAATATGCACCAAGTATTTTACCTTTCTGCCCTCTACACTCCTGTCTTACCCCCTGTGGTGGCATGGGGGTCACAGAATTAGTTCTTACCAATGGCTTTTGAGCATACCCTCCCATGCTGTCTTTTCTCTCTGGACCAGAAGTCAGCAGTGTCTGTGTGCCAAAAGCAAGTCCTCCTACCCCCAATGACCCATGATGGATCTGCAGTATGAAGAAAAATAACACTTTGCTATTTTTGACTGAGATTTGGGGATTATTTGTTATTAATCCAGCCCAAAAAACACAGCAACTCACAATTACATAAGACAGAGGTCAAATTGATTGGCTTTATGTCAGTAAATCAGTCAGCCTGTTCATTAACTGGTATTTATTAACCCTAAAAAGTGCCCTATCTCAGGTTAGCCATACATAAAAGGACAAATAGAGTTGTTTCCAGAAACTTACAGTCTTAACTGAAAATGAACATTTCATGCAGAGAGTCCACTGGAAATATTTAAATGTCAAAATATGAGGATGTTTGTTATAAGGACCAAGGTAATATCTACATCTGAAAGTGTTAATGTACATATTCCCCCCAAATTCAGAAATTGAAGCCCTAACCCACATTGTGACTATATCGGAGTGGGGAGGTCTATTAGGTTTAATGAGGATTAGGCCCCATACACTATGGGATTAGCCCTACAAGAAGAAACACCATGGAAGAATGCATTGTCTGTCCTTACATGTGAGAACACATCTCCTGAGAACACCATGAATAGATGGCAGAAGGCTTTACCTGAAACTCAGCCCACTAGACCTTAAGGTGGGAATTCCAGTCTCCAGAACTTGGAGAAAGTAAATTGCCCTTTTAGAAGTCACCTAGCAACCCAAGCAGATTGAGAGAAACAGTGGGAGAGAATTGGGATGAAACTTCCAGAAGGATCTTCTGACCTTCTGAATGAAGTGGTACTTCTTTGTTCTTCAAGAAGTGGGGAGTAGCTATGAATGCCACTTGTTTCACATGTATCATATCATTTAATTTTGACAATGCAATAATACAACACAAGAATAATCACATCTTATTACAAATGAAGGTCAGTGAGGTAGAAAGTAGGAAGCACCCCAGATCTACAGATTGCCTGGCCTTTTCCCACCTCATAAGTTAGAACAGATGGGTATGGATTCACAGAAGGAGCAGGTGAGTGCCAGATGCAAGGGAATGGCATCTTCAGGGGTTAAGTGGGAAAATGGACCTGAATGGAACCAAGGATGCTAATGCAGAAGCAGTAGAAGTTGTAGTGGGGAAAGAAGGCCAGAATGAGGTCAGATGAAGTCACACTACTAGGAGCGAGGGAACAGGGAGCCACAGAAAATCTAAATATTTAAGAATTTGAATATTTTAACATATGATCTTGAATTGTGGTTGAACTCTTTGTTATACTTTCTTTTCTGACCATCTTAAAAATTGATACAAGTCTGTTTTTAAGATGTCCTAAAAAGCCCTCTCAGCTGCTTTTCGGTTTGATGTATTTCATCATCTTGACACAGCCTTGGGACAAAAGCATTATCCAGGAAAAACTGGACTTTATGTTGACTGCTTTCAAACAGCCAAAGTAAAGAGGGAGAGGGAGGGCACATGAGTCACAGAACATGTCCTAGTCTCATTGCTGCCAAAAAATGTCATACTCTGAAGTAACAAAACTTTAGTACCCCTAATTGAGACTTCTCTGGTGCTGGGTTTGTTGGGAAGAAGTATGGATTACCACTCTGCCCACCAGCTGGCTCAGCCTTCTCTCCTGCTGCTTTAATAGCCTTGTAGGTAATAACCTGTTTTATTAAGACAAAGACCCAAACCCTTTAAGCCCCAGCAGAGGGGCTTAAAATGAGACACTCCAGGTGGTCATAGTAAGGTACTAAAACTTTTCTGCTACTGTTTCCCTTAATTTTGCCCTCCCTCTGGTCATTTATTCCTCCTGATTTACATTCTAGAGAGCAGCTCTAGTGGGCCACTCATTCCTTGAAGAATCATGTAAAATACTGGTAGAATGTGTACCTTTTCCAAGAAGCCTAAAAGTGAAAATAGCAGATCCTCAAAGGGTTCAAGGCATGCAAAACACAACCACAACACCAGGAGGTCCTTATCTTGACATCCCCCCACCAAGACCAGAGGAGTCCAGGGAGCCAAAGAGGCTCAGTAGAAAATGTGTTGTACATATTGACAGGTTAAATCTCTAGGTTGAACAGTAACACGTCTAGCCTTCAGAGAGGAATTGTAGCATATAAGCTTGATTTCTTCACGCAAGTGTCACACTCCTTCCTTTGTAGAGTTGGATCAAGATTGGAATTAGGGTATACAGCAGATGCTAAACAAAATTATTCCTCCTTAAATCCTCTTATCTAGAAGAGCTACACTTCCCGTGGACACTTTCAGCTAACTGTTGTGTGTATCTGAAAAGTGGGACTGCCATTCAGTGGAGTAATTCATGGGCATCAAACACACCAAAGAGGAAGTCAGAGGTGGGTCAATGCAGTGACAGTGTTATCTTCCCACAATGTCGACTTGAGACCACTGATGTGGGAGCCACAGAGCCAGGGTTCTAGTTTGAGCTCCACACCTAATACCCTTGAGAATTCTTTTAACCAATGACTTTATCTTTTCAGCTGAATGAGAAAAATAATACCTGCCTTGCCTTTTATATAGGACAGTGATGAAGACAAAAGAGAACCTTGGATGGTATGAAATGAAATAATGAGAGTGAAATAACTTTGAAAGCATTTCAAGGGCTGCAAAAGGGATGGCCATTACCATCAACATCATGATTTTCATCATCAATCCACAAAGGCATCTTTACAGGACAAATAAGCAAACTGGGTTAGAGACAAAAGGATACTGCTGCCCAGATAAGCAAAATGGTCTGGCCTCAGACAGTGGGAGGCAAGCCATCTGTTCCCTTTTTCCTTTTGATTTTCCCCAAGACATATGAGGAAATGCTGCATGATTCTGTATGTGGGCACTCATTGCCTCTATGACCAATGTGTGCCGATTTCCTTGGTTTATATATTCATAAAATGACACCCATTAACAAGCTCCTTATGTCCTTCCAACAATGAAAGCCTCCTCCTCCTCCTGCTGCTGCTACTTCCCACTGCCCCACACACATATGTATCCTAGCAGTTGTCTGTCCATGCTTTCCAACCTTTCCTTACCCACATGGTATCTAAGAATGCCCATGTGATATAAAATTCTGGCTCTCCCCTCGAGATCTGGCTCAGAGGTCACCTTACGTAGACTTTTCTAATTGTCAGCCCAAGCCCACCCCAGGCCACATTGGCCTCTCTTTGCCCTGCATGCCCATAACCCATGGAAGCTGAGAACACTGACAATGTGGTTTGCCATCCAAACAGCAACTCTTCTGATAATCAAATGGGTCGCTATTAACTACAACCTCAAGAACAATAGGTTTAAAGAGACTCTATCCCTGTATTGAAAAGCATAGTCCTCTGGGTTACAAATGCTGGTGCTTTTTACCATGTGGTACCTAAGTATAGTCCTTCTTCTTGAAGGAATCTTCTCTGCCTAGATGGACACCTAGGGGGTAAGACTCATATCGCTTCTCACCACCACTCCACATTTATCTAGTGCATTGCCTTAAAATTTGTCTCCAGTGGGAAAGGAGTCTGCAATGGGGATTTGCACGCAAAAGTTTATTGGGAAGTGCTCTTAGGTAGACCATCTGTGAGGGAGGGAGGGAAGTATGACTAAGCAGAGAGAAGTTAAACTGTAATATGACAAATGTGGGCTGTGTTACAGGCAACTCAAAACAACTCCTTTGGAGTTGTCTCAGGTAGAGGCAAAGGCTCAAGACTTTGTGCTCCATAGTCACTCATCACATGCAGGTTGCCTGGATATTATGTGATCAAGGCAAATTCCTTCAAGCTGCAAGGGTATCTTGAGAAAGACATAGTTCTGAGCACTGAAGGTCACTGGAAGGATGTGTGACTTAGACTTAATTTCCTATTGATGCATATGAAATTATTAATGCACATACTTAGAGGTTTAAAACATCACACATCTATGAACTTATAGTTCTGTAGTTCAGAGTCTAGTCAGACTTGCCTGGATTCTCTACCCAGTGTCTTACAGGCTGAAATCAAGGTGTCCCCTATGCAGCACTTATATCTGAAGACTTCAAGAAGGATCTTCTTCTAAGATCATTAATGTTGCTGGAAGAATTTAGGTCATTGTGGTTGTAGAACTGTGGCCCCTCAGGGGGCACTCTCCACTCCAAGGAATTACCTGCATTTCTTTAAAATGTCCTCCTTCAGTAGTAATGAGTCTCCTTGGATTTATTCTCCTACAGTTTTCAATCTGACTCTGTCAATGATTTTGATACACAAATTTTAGAGCTCACATGATTACGCTTGACACAACTGATTTGGAACACTATTACCTCTATGAAGTCCTTCCACTGTAGTTTCTAGACTGGTTTTCAATTGAATAACTAGAAGATAGACAAACATCAGGGTCTGGGGATCTTCAGGTCATCCTAGAAATCTGTTTGTCACAACAAAAACAGGGGAATATGAGTACACAGTAGAACCCAGAGTCACTGCCAAACAGTGAGGTTCAAAGTTAAGGAAACTTGATTTACAGGACTTGTCATTCTATTTGATACTCACACATGGCACTATTCTTTCCATGGATTCCAACTCAAGCAATACAGAGTCACAGTTTCCACCAGCATTCAAGACAAAGCTGGCACATTCAAAGGCTTACTACTCAAAGGGAAAGAAAGCACCATAGCACCTTGAAGAAATATCAACAGCTAATTTCTTAGTTTAAAGAAATTAAACATTGGTCACGTGGTCAGGCCCCAGGCATTTGTCAGTGTTCAAAGGCTGGCTCCCCCAGTCACCATACATGTCTGGGCAGTGATTTCTCATCTGTAAAGTGACCTAACAATATCCTCCTAGTAGGGTTTCTCTGAGTATTAAATAAATGTACATGTATGTGGACTATTTCCCATTTCCTTTCCAGAACGATATTGCATCTCTTTCTGTTTTGTTTGTTCTAAGCCACTAAGAGACTAACCTGAATCAACTACAATAATGGGGTCCCTTATCTTCTGACTCCTGATTGGATCTAGCCAACAGGATACATGAGACAGCTATCTGAGGGGTGTTTATTGAACTGGCTGACCCTTCAGGGTGCCCTCAGGCTGGTTGTATGACTCAACCAAAAGTAACAGTCACAGGCTAAATGCCCCCTTCCCACAGCTCTCTTTCCAGTAACTATACACCACCTCTGCTCCTTCAGGTCCAGGGTGGGAACTCTCCAACTGTTGCTGCACCCTGGAATATTGCACTATCCTGTGTATAATACTTTTCCACATGTCTATAGACAGTTCCCAAAATTAGCTTTACACTCTGTATTAGCTCATATCATGCTGGCCTTAACAGTGGAATTACTGCCCTCAGGATAGTTTGATTGGTGGATCCCACCTCAACTCCAATGACATTCCAAATTTGAATGACATTCCAAATTTGAAATAGAATAAAATGAAGATTCTGCAACATATAGGAGGTTCCTGGTGTCCACTTCACAGTCCTTACAGGATTCTTGCCCAGACTAGCATACCTGGTTTAGTCATGTTTCCCAGTGGTCCCCTCACAAACTCTCATCCCCTTCTCCAGCAAAGCACCTTTTTTAAAATCTGGTCTCCAGACTACCCAGAGCTGCTAGGGCAGTCTTCTCTCTTCTCCTTCACATGTATCTGCAGTCACCCCTCTCTTGAACCCATTTTTCCCCTTTTCTCTATATCTTCCAGAAGACACTCATCAAATTTATTGACTACCAAGGAAGTTTAAATACTTACAAAAACCTACACAGAAAAACACACAAAGCCGGTGTCCTATCTATAAAGCCCAAGCCACCAAGGCTGAGACACAGCAAAGAAGATAGTTACCCACAGGTCAAAGGAAGCCCCCACCCACCTGCACACAATCTCACCCTGAGCTGAATGAAACTACCAAAGTCAGCTGAAACTGATGGGGCTATGGTAACAGTGATCCCAATGCAGGAAAACCTGAATTGTGGTCCCACACCTGCCCTTCCAGAGAAGATGACCCATTCAACCCAAAGCCCACAGATTCATGGTAAGACCAAAGGTCATTTTACAGTGCACCAGATCAGCCAGTACCTTTATTAAGCAGGAAATCACACTGATATGTTAGGTCAGCAGTCTA
This sequence comes from Uropsilus gracilis, assembly GCA_004024945.1. NCBI lineage: Eukaryota > Metazoa > Chordata > Mammalia > Eulipotyphla > Talpidae > Uropsilus > Uropsilus gracilis. Next base: position 64,941 of record PVHY01006750.1, read on the forward strand.
TCTATTCTAGGGAGAAAAAAAAGTTTTCCGAGAAAATGAAAATCATTAATTTACCCTGAAATTTTATTGGGGGAGAATTCTTTTGTATTTGAATACAGATGGGAGATAAAAGATGCTGGAGTATTTCATTCTTCCCTTTATTAATAAAGTAGGATACATAAAAGGGCCATTAAAATTACACAGAAGCTTCATAAGCATCTTTCACATCATCTTACTCAGTCACTTTCATGTCATAAGAGCAGTATTTCTATGAGAAGATGTTACTCAAATGCAGAGGCACACACACTCCCTCACACACGAAACCCCATCATATTCAACATTTATTCACTCAGCCATTACTTCAAAAGTTTTATTTTGAGTACCAAGGAATTATCCCCATTGCCGAGTCCATAAATTTAAGTGCCTGTGCCAAAGGCATCTATAGTTTAATGGGCAAAGTGAAGGAACAAATCAGCAATGACTGGAAGGGAAGTCTTGGGATCCTAAGAGTTTAAGGACTATCTACTCTGTCTTAGGACAGGAAGATCAGGAGAGTTTCTAGCTTGAGAAATTGGATTTATCCGGTAAAGAGTAGAGAATAATAGAGGGAAAAGTAACCCATCCCAAAGAAGGAGTACCCCCAAAAGACCCATGGAAAAATTGCAATTGTCCAGTGAAACAGGAGCAACATTTTTAAAGGGAACAGGCGGAAGATGGGGGAAAATGGGAAGTTTCCAAGCAAGCGATAGTAAGAAATGAGAGGAAAGAAAAAGTCCAACACTGATCAGTGAGATCTTTCTGGAGGTGTTGAGTTCCATCTGAGAGTTGAAAGTGATAGTTATATTGGGGTGTATAGCATGTAGTTGTAGACCCAGCAGAGGTGCTGCTTTCATAGACAATCATATACTTAAACTGAAAATGTATTGATGTATTCATCCATTTGTTAAATTTTATTGACCAGTACAAAAAGATACTGTACGAGGTCCTACAGAGATTGAATCAGCAGGAATCTTTGCCTTTTCCTTATATGAAATCCCAAAGTCAAGCTTCAAGCTTCACTCACTCTCTTGAAAGCTGTATACTGATTGAAGGTAGGAAAGAGGTGACTGGAAAGGTCTGTGGAGAATAAAGTCCCCTCTCGGAAACGATTACCTGCAGCAGGTAGTCACACTTGACTCTCCTCTTGAAAACTCTTTACATGTTCTACTGACCATACAGATCATCATCATAAAATAAAGGCTAGCCAAGCCACTTCTCCAATCTCCCTCTTGACTCTGAGGAAGTCACCTAGTCACCTGCTTCAGTTCACTGAGAGCACACTCATTGTCGTATGTCTAGATCCATGGGTTTAAATCCCTTCTACTTTGAGGCAGTTAATCATTCTGGGTCTCGGTTGTTTTGGCCTCTAAAACAACTAACAATAAAAATACCTAGCCAGCAACATTGTACAAGTGAAGTATAATAATACACATTTTTAATGGTGAAAATTTTTTAAAGAAAAACATTGTAAAATGAATGCCAAAAGGTCTGCAGAAATTCTGGAAGGGCAGGATGTGTGTGAGCAAAGTCAAATGAGTATTTAAGTAGAAGACAGCTTCAGTGGGACCTTGAGAATAATCAAGGAACACATGTAGGTCATTTTAGGGATAGATTTTCATGGGGACAAGTCCTTTTAGTCATTAATTCATTTATTCCTTCAATAAACAAGAATCATTCCTATGTATGTTTCTGGCTCCATGTTAATAAGATCTGTCTCCCACTTTATCCTCCAAGGTTTTGTCTATCCAACCTATCTCCCAGTTCCAGGCACACCTTCCCTAACCTCCATGCACAAACTTGCCTGTCACAGTGCAGTGACAATGTGGTGGTCAAATACTTGACATTCCACCAAGTTTATTTTCTTTTTACAGATCTCACTCTTTCTGGACATATTATCTCTCTAACAGCAAGAATCACCTCTCCTTTCTGTGTCTTTAGCAATATCAGACAGCTAATAAACATTTGTCAAACCCAACATGTAGAATATGTGGATTATAAAATATTTACAAGCTTACCATCTCAGGAAATTTCAGGTGCCCCCCAGGACAGTCCCTTGGGATAGGCTGAGAGTCTATATGGTAACTCAGTTTGGGGCATATAGAGTCCAAATGAAATATCATGTGAACTGCAGATATTATTCAAGAGCCAAGATTTCATAGGTCTACACTGCAGATGAGCCACCGATCTGACACACTAGCAGGTCTAACAGAGATAAGATATGGGAAAAGGTGGAATGTCTCTGAAGACAGACAAAAATTTAAAAAAAGAATGTTTTGCAAAAAGTCCCCTTTTAAACTCCTGAACTTTCAGCTGAAAGTCCTACAAAGGCCAGCTCCTGGGGTCCTGTACTGGTGACATATCATCTTCTCATGCTGATCTCTCCCAGTGTGATTGCTTATCTGTTTAGAAATCATATAATTGTGAGACATCAGAGTCCAGCACACCAACCCCGCTGAGGAGCAAATCCCACCATGTGTGACATACAACCATATGATGTCATATTTACAGAGCCATATAGATATATCAAGCCATATAACATCACTAAGCAGTGCCCCAGGACATATTAACTCTTTTTACAACAAGCATTCACAAAAGACACAGGTTCTGGTTCTTCCAAACAAAGCAGTTAACTGCAAAATCACTTTGTGAAATGAACTAATGATTGCATGGGAAAATTACTTATTTGGTAATTTTATATTATTTTATATAAATAACATTCATTCAGTCAATGGAAATATTATTAACACAAATCAGTCAATCATGTTTTTTAAATACCATTGTATGCAAACTTTGGCGCTGGGTACAGCTACAGAGAAAATAAGGTACATGAAGGGCATCTAGAAAGGCAAACTTGGGAGGCTTGGAATTCCAGCCTCCCCACTCAAACTCTAGTTCTTTCTGCATTCCCTCTCCCCACACAGTACCCCCCCTTAGCCCCAAGTTACCATAAGCAGTTTCAACAATCCATAGTGGAGTCTTTGCCTTTTTAGCAAAAGTTCCGAGCTACTTTTAGATTGCCAGATTTATACAAATTTTTCCAAAGCCCTTTAGAACTTTTCACCTATAGGGGATAATTTTTTAATTAGATGGTGATGATGATGATGATGATGATATATTGAGGAAAACACATAGGATATATATAACACACAATATATATTTAACATATATTTATCTAACATATATATAATATATATGTTGAATTATATTATATATAATTGTATTATATATAATATAATATATATAAGGAGAGTTGTATTATATTATATATATAATATTATATATATAACATTATATATATAATATTATATATATATAATATTATATATATATAAAACTCTCCTCCAGCTAATATTCACTATAGCTTTTCTTAGTCTTTTCTATTTTATGTTAAGTTACTTCTGACTTTTTGACTCTCCATAGCTAAAATATGTTTAAGGAGATCAGAATTAAAGCACAGATCAAGACTGGTAGGAATGGTTAATAGTCACAGTAAAGCAACCAGGATCTATTGCTAATATACATTATTCTAAAAGCAAAAAGGGATAGCCTCTAAAGCCTCATCCAATTCTTTGTATTTGTATTCTTGCCCCCAGCTGTTTCTCACCCCAGACTTCTAGGACTAAACAAACTTGTCAGAATAACCTGTATCATGTTGTGTTTTCTTTTGGCTTGTTTTTTAAGCTACATAACTTATTACACTTCTGCTATCTAGGATAGGAACAACCAAAAAAAGATGCCAGTTTGGTGGCAAAGTGCATTTGCTTGCTGGTCTCATCCATCCTCATTCCATGGCACAAACGCAACTTTATAATTCAACTTCACACTGAAGTACCTGCCATTCATTGGCTGGATTCCCACCTCAATGCATAACCCATCCTAATTATGCTTTAATCATTTTCTGCTGAAGAGCTTTATGTTCTTTGATTAGTAGCAACGACACAATTATTAAAAGAAAGGGTTTCAAGACTTTGTTATAGAATCGCACTTTTTATGGGAACTTTTGAAGACTTTTCAAAGCAGCCAGTACTTTGATTTGGGCTAAGTGTTCACAATGAGGTCAATCAGAAGTGGCCATTTATAATAGCGACTGTTAACAGGTGAACATGGGTAAGAATTGTAAGTTCAAATTCTAAAGAAGCCAACAGATTATAATGGGAGCATTATAGAAAATTAGGAGTGTAAGAGTATGAATGTAAACAAACATTTTCAGTCCTGGCCCTCAAGGCCACTGGTCAGAAGTGGCTACTTGGAGTGGGAGTCTGGAAGCAGAGATCTCTACAAGGTGGGGTGTTTGCCAGCATGCAGACAAACCATGTTGAAGGTCTTTTCCAGGCAGACCCTAGCAGAAATGGGAAAGAAGAGAGAGATGGAAGATCCTAGAAACCAACCCCATATGAAGAGTAACAGAAGAGAGTAGTCAACATGACCCAGCAGCCCCAAGCCTAGATGACTGAGTAGTAGCAATGTGACCTGATACAATTGTGTTTCCATTTGCTGAGGTCACAAAGACCTATGGAGGTCATCCAGTGGCATTTTTGAAACAAGAGTCATAGATTATCCATACGTGAATACTTCATTCACTTATTTAAGAAAAAATAATCTATTTTCTATTCTACCATACTGTATTGGTGCAAGCAAGCAATAAATTATAAGACATTAATTTTGATCTCACTGAAGGTTGAAAGTAGAGTAAGTTATTCACAGTTTCTAGAAAACAAGACTGTGTGACAGACACATACCCCAGTGTGCAAGGTTCCCATAAAGTTACAATAACAGCTGATAGCTCTGGTCAGGAGACCCTTGTAGCCCCTTAGCTACCTTCCTCCTAACAAGAAGGAAATTGTATCAGCCTTTGCATAGAAACACCATAAAAGTCACTTGAGGAAGCAGAGGAAGCATGAAAGATAGGTTTTCAGGGTAAACTGGTACCAAATTAATCATGTGATTACGTTCACCAACGAATCAGAATCAGGAAAGGCAAGCAGGACAGTTGCAGGTTCAGGCCAGCTTACCAAGATCACCCATCGAAGAAGACATATAGAGCTGCCTGTGAATGTATGCCCTACCCATCATAAATGCACCCCAATCATTATGCTGGACACATTTAAGGAGGTTGGGCTACTCCTTCTTCCTTGTAAGAGAGAGCTAGGTGAAAATGGACTGGCAGAACATTAAAAGTCAGATATTAAGAAGGATAGAAGGTAGGCACTGTTCTCTTTTTTCTTTGCTAAGTATCCTTCAAGAACTGAGCTAATCTTACCTCTCTAAAGTCCTGAAAAGCCTAACCATCCATATTAAAGGAAAAAACAAATACAACTAGGTACTTCACATTACTTATCTCTTTTTAGTTTTCAAATTATTTGGGGTGTGTTTATTATTTCCTCAACCTATTTCACAAGCTTCTTGGAGTCAGTCTGTGGGTGCCATTTTTTCTCAAACCCTCTTTCCCTGTGGCACCTTGTGTAAGATTAGAGTAAAAGTAAATGTATACCCCAGAGCCTCGCTACTTTGATGGACTCTCAGGTAATCTGCAAGAGGTCAGGGGCCCACAAATACGAAGACAAGGTAGAGCATCAACGTAGAGAGAAAAAAAGGCATTCTAGCTGATTGACAATCAACTAAGATTTAAAATATAGAAAATGGCACATTCATATTAGGGAAAAGGAAGTGTGCTCCTCCACTGACATGCAGTTTCACACCCTTGGGCATGACATGCAACTTCAGGGAAGAATCAGAAAGCTAAAAATCAAGAGAAATAAAGGAATTCCAAAGCTTGGATCTTAATGGCAAGTCCTTTTTACAGGTAGAGGGGGACAGAAAACTGAAAGATGAGATCCATCAATTTGTCCAAATTCTTTGAAGGAAAATTCTTTTACATTCAGTATCACACCCCCGGTACCTTACATACGTGAGTCCCATAAGCAAGAGGTCATCAATTCATAGATACCAGAATTAGTGAATTTGGGGTCAAATGGAGGTACAGATTTCTTTGAGCAAAAAGGTCAGGGGAAAGGGATCTTGAACCCCAGGATTTGTTGAATTACTTCTGTGGTTTAGGAGGAAAGACTGGAGCACAAAACTGAAATTCTTCCTGCAATTAAAGGGAAGAGGCAGAGTGTAAAGAATAGAGTCACATTCCCGCCAGGATCCAGGGCCCTGAACATATTTGTGTGAAATATGAGAATTTCTTACCTTTCCTCTATCCATCTCATCTCTACATCTATATCTATCTATATATATATATGCTATATTCATCTTCAATATACAGTCAAGGTGAAGAGGATAAAAACGGAATGAACAGAACTAAATTCAAGGTGGAGAGAACAGACATGAGCCAAATTCAGCTAAACAGATGAGAACTTCCACTAGAACTTTTAGATCACTTTTGTCCCCATTAGAGGCACATTCATGAGAACACAGACAAACCAGGGCTACCCAGAAAGCTGGTAGTCACAGAAGGCATTTGAGCCCAGATAAACCATCTCAGGTCACAGAGGCCAGCCTTTCCCTCAATACCTTTCCCTGCAGCTCGCTGTGGGCATGTGGTATCTCCCTCTAGCAAACGCTGTTCAGGTTTTATGTATGAGCTTTAAGGGGAAAGGTATTCAACTCTGTGGAAGAAATGGAAGATATTTTTCTCCTTTTCCCCTGCCTTTTTCACTCCTGGAGGGGCATAATGCCTTGGAGAGCTATCAAGAATTCACAAATGAAGGGACAGTGATAACAAGGAAGGGACATCCAGAGCACCTGAAGACTCCTACTTTCCCCACAGGGAGGAGGTGGGGGCTTCAGACCCTCGGAAGAGATCCGGGGAAAGCAGGAAGGAAGCCAGGACAATATCCTGAGAAGGTGAGGAGGGGCTCCCCGGGAAGGACAGGTGGCCAGGACGGAGGTTCAGATGATGGACGAGGAGTGCTGAGGAATCACATTACAGGACACGTTTGTCCTCCCCATCTGATGAAGTTGTAATTACAGGAGGACTGAGCTGATGAGGCACGGAGGACCTTTTCTGCTTACGTTCGCAGCTTCCATAATCATCTTCGAGAAAAACTTGGAGATGGATAAATGACTTGGAAACTCAGATCATTGACTTAGTGGGTGTTGAGTACCTGCAACTGGACCAAAACCAAAAACTGGAAAAACTCAGTTTTTCCAAAACCACTTGTTTCATCATGAGAATATGAGCTTCCCGGTGTGTGTGTGTGTGTGTGTGTGTGTGTGTGTGTGTGTGT